>CM067222.1:75705872-75995871 GCA_034190945.1 Octodonta nipae
CGCTTCTATACGAACCAGAATACTAATAAAATAATAATCTCGCTGCACTGATTTGCATTCGGGTGTTCTATATTGTTCGTTTTTGCCGGCGAGAACTTATTTGATTTATTAGGGAGATAGTACGGGGTGGTGGCGTGTGGCACACGCCTCGCACGATAGCACATCTTATTGCTATCACCAAATAAAACAATTTTAATTTCAGAAAAATATCAGTGGTACCGAGGACAAAGTTGTCGGTGAACTACATTGAAATAATATATATTAGCACAAAAAACTACAATTCGCCCCTAAATAAATTTTTTAGACCACGAAAATTGCAATTTTTATGTTGCTTACAGTGGTGTGAACAAACCAAATAGACACTGACCAAAACATATCAGTTTTAGACGGAATACTAGTACATTCAGGTCATGGGCGGATTCAAGGGGGGGGGGATTGGGGGCGATCGCCCCCACCGAGAGCGTCGAAGTTAGTGAATTTAATATTAAAACGAGGTAATCCTAACTCCAAGAGCCTACAAGAAAGTAAATTCTATGGGTTTAAACCTCAGAACGACTATTTTTAATGTTATAACACAAGAAATCTGGGTTTAAAATTTTATTTAGGTAAATTTAGTACTGACTAGCAGCTACAGAAATATTCTCACCAAAATCTATATTAAAGTTCTCAAGCACAAATGCATTAGATCTTTTAAAACTCAAGTCAAATAACGTCATTATAACCAAAATTTCATCCCATTTGCGCTCAATTCCTGAGCAAATATCACTCTGTTTCCCGGTATCAGATACCAACTCAATTAGATCAATTGAAATTTGTTTCAAACTAATTTTTATTTAGGAATTTAACCCTCACCCAGTTCTTTGGAAGAACTCTATCGCGTTTCTACCAAGAAAGCCGAACACCTAGTCCACAAGAAAACTTATACTCATACAGTGTGGAACAGACAAATGGAAAAAATTCGATAACGAATAAAGAAGGCTTGTAGGGAAAAACACTTGGACATGTCGATTTGCATTTATATATGCGCATTTTTTAAACAAAAAAAATATATATAAGGTATGTCATGTGACGGTGGCCAATACCAACTTCCTTATTATTATAACTGTTTTGGAAATATTAATTAAGTGTTTTCAGATTTATTACAAAAAACATTCCTGTGTTCCTTTATCCGGATAAAAAAAAAACAGTTTTTTTTACTTTCGTTAAAACTCATTTAAAAGAAATGGACAAAATAACCATTATTCAAATGATTGGAGATAACACACGGATACAAATGGAAGTCTCTCCCTTATTTTATGAAAATTTTCCAAATTTGCCGCCTGTATCCCAAGGAACAATTAGCAAAATAGAAAAGCAGTTTCGCGAGCTTGGTCATGTAAGACATATAAAAAAAGTTGCTGAAAATGCTTTAAGTGATAATACGAAATTTGATATTATGCTTGAGTTTCAAGAAAACCCATATAATTCTGGTCGAAAAGCACTGTTCAACGTTAGTCACACATCAAATTTTCGAGTATTAAAGGAAAGTAAAATGCATCCCTATAAAATGATGCCGACTCAGGAGAACCTATTTCTGTGAACAAATGATGGTAAGGTTAGATAATAATGTGATCCAATTAGAAGGTGTATTGTTTTCTGATGAGATCACATTTACACTTTACATGTCAATTGTCATGTTAATGTTTGGGCAGGAATTATTGGAAATGATATAGTAGGTCCCTTTTTTTATTGATGGTAATTTGACTGAAGATAAATCGTTAGAACTGCTCCAAAATAATGTGCTAACTTTGAGAAACTTATATCCTGATCCAGTAAACCCAATACAATATTTTTCTCCAAATCGGTGGATTGGGAGGCGCGGATCGATAAAATGGCCAGCATGATCTCCTGACTTAACGCCATTGGAATACTTTTTGTGGGGATATGTCAAGAGTACTGTATACAAAACTAAACCCCTCAACTTAGATGACCTAAAAAGATGAATCACGCTTGCGATTAGATCAGTCACGCCTGAGATGTTGAGTAACGTTAGAAGACATTTCTATACCAGATTAGCATGTAACTAAGACGTTCGCGACGAGCATTTTGAACTTTTCCTACCCTGGCATTAATGTTTTTTTTTGTTTTTACTGATTTATTAAGAAATAATCAGTATTACTTATTAGGTTTCTTGTGTAATGTAGCAAACTTGTGAAATAAAATAATTTTCTTTTTTTAATGTTAATTTTTGTAAGAAATCACAAAACAATAAACATTTCCGAAACAGTTGAAGATATGTGTAGGACATTGTAGAATTATTTCTAGAATTTTCTGGAGAATCCAAAAAATAAATAATTTACAGGAGCTTGTATTTAAAATAAGAAAGTTGGTATTGCCCACTGTCACATGACACACCCTCTATATTTTTTTGTTGTTGAAATAATGTGCATGTAAAAATACAAATCGACGTTTCTAAGTGTTTTTCCCAAAACGCCCTCCTTTATTCGTTATCGAATTTATTCTATTTGGTTGTTCCACACTGTATACATAAACTGACAGAAGTTATCTATATATAAATAGGCTAAGACAAAACGATTAGGTACCATTTTCTCCTCTGTTTCTCAACCGATTTTCTTCATTTTTGTTTTGTTTAGTAGCTACTGACGACCTTCAGTGCAGAATGCTAATCTTAATTTATAATATTGGTTCATTCATTAAATAAAATATAATAAAATTCATTATTTACGTCAATAATGTCAATGCGAAACAAATGAATGCCGCTGCCGCCAGACTCAAACCATTGAGTAATATATATAGACAGACCAATGCTATTATATACTTAGAGCACAGGTGGCATGCAAGCGTTGTTATTGTTTAGTGGGTAAAGTAATCGTCGAATATCATAATTATACAGGGCGATTCCAGATATGTTAGAAATATTATTTTTAATGGGTGGCACATGTTGCATATTTAGGGTGTTTAAAATATAGAGTAGAGTGCAATCATAACTAATAAAATAATTATATAGGGAAGCCCATTAGCGGTTGAAACAGGGTTCTTCGAATAGAAGGTACAGTTATTTCGTAACCCATAAGCAGTTGTATATATAGATAAGATGAAATATAGGGTAAGAGGAATTATAGATATACAGGATGGTGATAAAAATGTTAGAATAAGAAATGATTTATAGAGTCGAAGAGTTCCAATATACAGGGGTGTTAGAAATATAAATATGTAGGGTAGCCCATTAGCAGTTGAATTGTTGTCATATTAAATTATTACGAATTTTAAAGTTCTATGAATCTTTATTCTTATTGGTAGAAGCGAGATGTAAGACCGACACAGAGGTTCCGAATCTGGATCCGTTCCATGTAATTGCTGTTCTCCCAGTCCTAAGATAGAATGTCACAATAAATAGGGTACTTCACCTGCCAGAGATATTGACACAATTGGTCGAATTTCGACCACTGGGCGACAGCTAGTAAAAATAATTACACATGACGTTAGCGCCTCAGGGCACTGTGACAAAACTTTTTAGAGTTCCCCTTAGGCCCCAATAATTTACGAAGCTTATTAAAAAGCAAAGCAAAAATTATTCTAACCGAGAGAATCATTTCCAAAAATTGGGGTAGCTATATCGGGCCTGTAGAATAATGAAGCTGAAGATAATGGTAAGAATATTGCAAACATGTTCTGCGCAACAAAACTTTCTGAATCTAACCTTCCTCTAGTGAAAAATATAAATGGAAACAACTTCGTGACAACGAGAACATACTCATTCTTCCTGCTGATAAGGGCAACACATTTGGTTCACAAATTAAATTAGTCTACAGACTATGGAACTATTAACAATAATCCCACCACTTAGAAAAAAAGACTAAGGAATAATTGACAGAACCCATCTTCCGATTGGAGAAGAGGTCATCATCTTACGGGAAACAATCTTCTTAAATTCCGACAACCTACAGACTACACCAATTTAAAATTATATCTTTTAGGTCCATTGAAATCTTGTGCAACACTGGTCTTCCAGCACTTGTTTTTCATTTGCAAATAATTTATACAAACAAGTTCATGAAGCTCTGACGGGGTCACCCCTTTCTGCAGTACTTACTATTATTTTCATGGAACAAATTGAAACTCGTCTAACTCAAAGCCCTGTGGGCTTAGAAACATTGATGACTTCTGTTTCTTTTATACTCACAGCTGATATTTATAGACTGATTTAGACAACATGTCAACATCCAGTTCACTATGAAAATAAAGTTCACTTCTTCATTTCTCTCTATTGATATCCTTATAACCATTTATTGACAGATCTCGACAATAGACAAATTGAACTAAATATTCTTCAACAAATTCTTAGACATAACGGTTATCATCCTTATCACATCACAAGCACAATTTAAAATTCTCTACAACCTTCAAGCATAAATCCACCTGACACAGATGAACGGCGGAAAATATTCTTGCCATATATTTGATTAGTCACATACAAACCAGCACGGATTCTGAACCAGAGATTCGAAACAGTTTTCAAACAACACGCAGAGAATAGCCGTGTTAACCACAACCTCAATGGACAAGGTATCTAATGCGGATCGAGGAGTTTACAAAATACCATGTCGCAATTTTTCAAGAATCTACATCTCGTACCATCATACAGATCAATTATCGAGTATATGAACGCAAAGTTCGCAAAAAGGTTTAACGTCGGAGCTAATATAACGTTTTATGCATGTTGGACACTATCTGTTCTCTTGGGGTCTCTAGCAGTCGCGTTTCTAACACCGTGAGACTTCATCATCAGGTGACATCCCCACTTAACCGAAAGATAATTACAAATATAGCAGGCAGTACTAAATCACATTTAGAGCAGTCATCTAGTGAGATCTGGGGAGGACCCAGATTAAACCCCATTTAGATCAGGAGCCTCTAATTTTATTTTATTAGTATTCTAGTCAGAGTTGAGAAGTAGGCAGATTGAGGCACCGAGTTCCCTTTTGTCAGTTAGTTTGGTAAGAATTTGATAGTAGGTAGATTAAAACCTCGATTTCGTTCTAGACTCAAGTAGTAAATTTCTTACAGATTATTACTATCTGTACTTAGTTAATATGTAAGTACATAATTTCAGATCGATTGTTGAGGAGGTCTATATTTATATTTCCTATTCATTGGAAGAGAAAACCCCAATGAACAGGCAAAATAATGTGGACAGGTACATATACAGGGTGTAAATACTTTCCGTGCATACATTTTAGGTGGAGATAGTATACAACAAATAAAACAAAAAAACTCTTATAACACTATGGTCTATAGGCCTTAATAAGCGAGGAAATTCCAAATACATGTTAAGTACATTATTGTCAATGCGGCAACATCGCGGTAAATTCACAACATGCTGTCATTTTTTGTGTATTGAATCATTATATTTAGTGCCGTTAGATTTATTTAGGCAAATAAATGTTTATGAAATATTATTTAAAAAAATGATCGCTTTGAATAACTATGTATTATAATGAATATTTATATTTGGGGATTTATTTTATGCATCAAGTTGAACAAGGGAGGATACAAAGTTGTTTACATAAGGTATAGGAATAATTCGATACAAAGTATATTAAACAAAACATTTCATATATGTAGCTCTTTTATCTTTTTACCCATGTACTTAAAGACTGTCATGATAGAGCTCAGGAGAACAAACGGATTCTTTATAAGTATTAAAAATTGAATATTCTTGCTGTTACATCTGCTTACCTCACAAAATCTAACATGTCAGGTCTTTCCCGAATTGTCACAAATACTCTCGCACTCACAAACGATTTTATTTGTTTTTCCAATTTATTTTTTAAAATTAAAATCAAATCACGAAGTCTACAAGGAATATTACGCAAATCATTTTCCTTTATGGCGGCACTTCACTTGATGTTAGCGTATTTTTCTTTTGTATCGCTATATTCGTCCAAATATTTGATGTATTCGCAAATATTCCAAACGTGCCATCCACACATATCGCAAAACACTCAAACATGCCAAATATGTTTGAATACCAGTAAATGTAAAAATAATCAAAAATGATTTTTATTTATTTTTTACCTACCTCAGTATTCGTAGATGGGTTGGTTGCATTTATAGATGGCTCACAGAAAACTATTCATGTATTTGTAAGCAAACCATGTTGGTTTGAATACGCTAGACGTGCCTGCTCCTGACGTTTCTGACTTCTTAATTTTTGTGTTATAATCCCTGAACGCAGACATCAAATATTCCCTCTTTTTCTTTAAATCAGCGATTGTGCATTGTTGTCCAATATTGTTTTGGATATATATCCATGCATGATTTATTTTATTTTTATTTTTGTGGCTGGTATGTTTGGGGTCACAAATGCAAGGATGCATTTGGTACAACTCGAGAAACTTCATGATGTTATTTTTCGACCACTTCAATTTGCCACAAACACTACTTTACCATTAAAAACAACACTAGCTGATCACGATCGAAGCGCTGCGTGCAACTGTATGAACCAAGTGTGGACGGCTGAGTAAATATTTGGCTTATTTGACTCCTTTGAAGTTCATTGAAAACCGTCAAGTGGACGGTAAGGCGTATTTGCTCTTAGCGGTATTCGACTTATTTGTTCAAATAAAGCAAAAATAGCGAATAACCTCTCCACACATCCCGTTTTTGGACAAATATAGCAAATATACGAATACGCTACACCAAGTGAAATGCCGCCATTAGATACCGATATTCTCAGAAGAACCGATACAGCAAAAAAAACAATAGTGGTCAGCTTTGGTTAAAGTAAACATGTACTAAGCTAGGCATGTTTATCTGGCATGTTACCACATCTGTTCAGTAAATTATAACAGAATATTTAGAGTTTAATTAATAATTTTCTGTGTTAATACAGTTATTAAAGTACTAAACTGTAATAAAGGCTACATAACTTCTAACTTTTTTATTTATGTTTTTTTGGCAAAACTATAGTATATTTCTGAGAATGTTATGAAGGTTTTTGATTTGTTTTGACCTGAAGTATTGATCCTCAAAATCTTTGCACTCAAACCGTCTACACACTGTATTTTAAAACATTTGTTGGAAAAAACTCCTACATATTTGCTACCCCTCAGCCTTCAAATTCATAGTCCTGGTGTTAATTACAATACCCAAAATTTACAGGGTTACTTAACAGTCAGGTAGACTACATGCCTGGCTCTGTATAATAGTTTGTTAGTAATATGTATAATATATATTCATTTGTTTGTGAAACTTTAAAGGAGTCCGTGTCGGTGTTAATCATGGATTTACATAGAAGGAAAATCAATTTCTATTTCTCATTCTGCAATCATTTTCGCTCGCCTCCGGTCCCTTCCTGGCACATCATGCCATATCGCTGCAAATCCAGACGAGGCTCTCTCGCTTTCAGATAAATTCAAATTTCCAATTATGGAGCCTTCACAAGACTACTACAGCCTCACTTAAAATCTCCAAATTGAAATAACCCCAAAGAAAATCGATTCTATTATACGTTTATTCATTTTGATTTAATTAGAGACCGCACAGCAGAGTCGTCTGTCCTTTCAGTCCTCGAAATCCCATTGTCAGGACAGAAAATTCGGGACTCTATGCGTGTACATTCGTACGTTATATGTCTAAATTGAAATTGATAAAGCAATCTTATGCCCGCATGTACGTACAGAAGGACGGTTGTTTTTCATTTTCCTGTGCTGAGAGTTTTCGCCCTTTTCCACGGAACCCTTTTACGGGGAGACAGTCACAGGAAATGACAGAGAAGGGATTGCCTAATGCGAATTACGGATAGTCTCTTAAATGTACAAAAAGCGCCCCTTTGTCAACATGAAGTCAAGATATGGCCGGGAAAGCACAGGGTGATCATACCATGTACCTAATTCTGAATGCCTTTTCCTTTAACATAAAAACAGTCAAACAGTAAATTTCTGTAGGCTTCATACTATTAAGCCCTGATTATGTGAAGAAATAATGGTGATAAACTACTACGTATCAATTTTTACCACATGACGTTAAAGATTGATTTTGTCTTTCTGTCTGAGTAGTTCGGTATGTGTATAGCTAATATACTTGTTACATTATTCGGCCAATCTTTGACAATATTATCTCTCCCACCTTTTATCAATAATTCCTATACTAAGCAATCTTACTCGTTATGTCCACAAACCAGTTATACACGAGGCTTTAATACCTAACTTTTTTCTTTCAGATTTTTTTAGTCAGTAGTTACGATCCCTATATAATGCTACACTGTAAACCACATTTATGGTTGGATAAACTATAACTAAAAAAAATATATTAACTCAAATTGTTGTATTATGTATAAATGTTTGTTTTTGTTTTTAATTATGCTAGTATAAGTCATTAAGTCATCCAGTTTTCTTCCCGAAGATTGCCTTCGATTCAGGGATGGTGTGTGACATTTTTGACAATAATCACATTTAAGACATATTTGATATTTGTGACATTTGTAACATTTTTGACATTTTTGGTATAGATATAAGACATTTTTGACATTTTTTGACATTTTTGGCATTATTGATATTTTTGGTATTTATGACATTTTGCCAGTTTGGAATCTTATCCGACGTTAACATTTTTTGTCCTTTACTTTTAGCAATTTTGATAAATTGTTTAATTTGGGTTTCTTGCGTTTTGACGTTTTTTGAGAGTTTTGATATTTTTTTACAATTTTGTAATTTCCTCGTACTTATGTATTATATATGTATTTTTTTTCTAATTTGACATATTAATAACTAAGTAGCTAATTTGTTGTCATTTGAGGAGAATTAACACCAATTTTCTTTGTCTTATTGAGAAACAATTATGAGCTCACTTTTTGTTCAAATAAAAAGCAACACATTATCTTAAATTAGAAGAAGCCGTGAAAAATGTCCGGTATAAATTTAACACACAATGGGTTTATAACTAAAAAATACCCCCGAATCTGGCAAACTGCAATAGTTCTGTATATAGTGAACTCTTTGCCTGAGTCTTACTTAAGTAAAAAGGCCCTCTAATATAATATTTCCAAGGCAGATAATTACTCACGTAAGAAGAGAATTGGAGAAGAACAAGAACACAAAAATATATGTATAAAAACGCCTTTGTATGTTGTTTAGTAATTAACATTTTATGCAATCATATTTTCTAGAAAGAAATAGAGAACTTTTATATCAACCAAAGATGATCCAACCTTTAATTTGTGGCGTTACTTACGACATTTTCGTAAGGGACACAATCTGAAGAACTGGATAAATTATTAAATGAACAAAGAGCCAACTTCAAATTTACCCAGAAAATAACAAACTATCTTTCCTAGAAATTTAACAAAAACAAACCATTCTCATAAGAACCTATTTCTCAAATCATCGAATACAGTAAAGGAAGTGTCATTAAGTCATTTATGAGATAGAGGACTTTCTGACGATAATAAATTGAACAAAGAAAAAATAATTATAAAAAATCTATGGAAACAATACCCACAAAATTTATCAACCAGTTGAACAGAAAAAACCATCAACCCAGACCTATAAGACAACAACTTTACAAGTATACATATATACAGTCAGAAAGTTCTTGTCCAAACAAGAAATACATATAATATCGAAAACAAAACCAACAAACAAAACTCAGAACTCAAAAAAGCATATTAGGATCTTACATATGGAGAAACAGCGTAGAATAAATGAACACAAGTACATCAATTGATTTGTGACATGCTTGGGACCTACATAAAATACAATTTGACTTCACAAAGAACAACTAACACAAAACTCTGCCTTAATTCTTTTATTGACGATTGTCGCTTTTACTTCATCTGGAACTAACGGTACCTCCTAGAACAACCCAAATTGGGAGTAAGGAGGTATGACATGGGATCACTAACAATAGAATTCTTTTGCATGGCGAAGCGCAAGTGTCACGCCACCGACAACTCTTTCAAACTAATTTGAAAGCTGGTTACTCTCAGAATTATTTGGCTACCTTATTCTAAAAACAACAATTTTCTATGTCGTCATAAATCATATTTTCATTTTGGAATCTACATCAATAAATATAAAGTCATTGAGAACGAAGTCAGAATAGACTTTGAAACGTTTGGTATTCTGCAATATAGTCGTTTTATTTCTATTGTGGTGTTATTACCCAAAAAACATAAAAGTAATCAAGATATGCCACAAACAACGTTTAGAGACAACAAAAATTTGTTTAAAAACACCTTTGATGCTAGTAGTTACAATTTCATGCAATCATATTTTCTAGAAAGAAATAGGGAACATTTATATCAACCAAAGGTCATCCAACCTTGTTCATACTTGGTCAAACCATTAAAATGTTGGACAATGTTATGTGACGTAATTACATCATTTTCAAGTATTGTGGTACTATTCCCTATAATTGCATAAACATTAAGTAAAAATGCCACAACTATCATTCAGTAAACAACTACAATGCACATATTTATAACAGGAAGACTAGTTAATCATATTGTCGAGATTGTTTTCTCTCAGAGCATCTGTCAGGAAGACTTTCTGTAAGAATCAACCAGTAATCTTGGAAAATTTTTGATATTGTCCCTATTTTATTTTGTTTCTTTAGAACTTCCAAATACTTCTCTGTTAAGAAGATAAGTAAGGAAAGAAAATCCCAGTGTGCAAATAACATATTTTAATACTGTAACCAAATTTTTCTTATAATGTTGTTATATGCTTGTCGACAATCTAAACCAAGAAAGCTGACAATCTATCCTTAAGAATTCTTTTGAATCTGATTGATGATAAATATCTGATCAATGTTGAAACCTTATCTGAGATTGAATTAATGGCTCCTTTTAGTATTTTTGTAATCGTGTTTATTATCTGGGCCTGCATCTTATACCTTATATACTCGGATACTATTCCCGATAGGTATTTTATACTTTCTTAGATATTTCTCTCTGAAGAGGTAGTATCAGTGCCTTATACACCAGTTGCTTGGTCTTTCTCTTGCTTCAGGATTATTTATATTGGTTTCCATACTTTGACTTAAAAAGTCTTCAAAATACTGCTGGTATATTATTTTCTTCGGCAAGTTTTTTGTTTTTTTAACAGCTTTAATAAAATTTCCTCTTTAGTCAGTTCTCTTACAAGGCATTCTTTTGTCCTTACAAATACGGCATAAATAGCAAAAGAAAATTTCTTTTTTCCGGAAAATAAATCCTTAACCCACTTAACGCTGACGAGAAAAAAATCTCATCGTCACATTTTCAGCCCTTTACAGTTGACTTTTAAAGCTCCAAAAAAGCCCATTCTCCTAAAACGGTATCAACGTTGCAAATAACCGGTCCGAATGTAATTAATATTCAAAAAAGTGCGAGAGCCCGACTCGTAAATTAATTAAAAAAGACAATGAAAGGTAAACAGATCTGCGTCAGGGAGCAAAGAAGAAATCTGTATGTTTGCACGGGGGAAGCTGTTCGGTGTTTTAAATATCAGCTGATAATTTAATTAAGCGATCCCTTCGAAAAGAAGGCCTCGAAGGCAAAGAAGGCAAAGAAGCCGAAAGAATGCCGCCGAGGATAAGAGCCAAACCGCACTCCAGCCCCGGCAGCTCGCAACCCCCGCTTGTCAGTTGGTTCATTTTTATTTTTATTGCGATTCTTTGAAAGGAATTTTGTAACTCACACGCACCACCTGATTCTCTTTTGTTTTTCGGCGAACCATAATAAAAAATCAAGGCGATGCCGAGAAGAAACAACAGGGGCGGCAAGGAAAGCCGCCGCGAACGCTGCAGTCTTTAAGTGGATTTTCCAGCGGTTTACTGATTACAAACGTGAAGCTGTTTTCCCTTAATTTAAAAATAAAGTCTTACTGTGAATACTATTTATAGCTGTCGATGTATGCATAGAAATAGTGATATAAAACTGAAATTTATGAGACTGATATCTACACACTGTATACAGTTTTGACATATGTCAAGTCTTTCTAAGCCGAAATAAGAACGTTCATCAAACGACATCCGACATTGACATCATGAGTTTCAGTCCTTCTAGGGTAAGGAGTCTTCGGCCGTCAAAATAAATAAATAACCATAACAGTAAACTAACATGTATTGGAAATTGGAATCAAATTGGTTTCTATATCTTATAGTTTGATAGAGGTAAACGTACTGATTATAAAGAATTTTTGGGAGAAATAAGAGTCAAGTGTCTTGCTTTAGTAATATTTCGATAATATTAGGTCCTTTTTTATTTTATTTTTTTTCAATAATAAATAACGATCTCCTACTGAATATAATAAAAATAATAAACACTGATTTTTTATAGCTATGTGATGACGAGGAAAGCATTATTCGAGGCAGTCAAAGGGAATTTGAATATAGGTACAACAGTAGTGTATTTGGTAGTCGAAAAGTTAATATCTTCGAAATGTCCATCGTCCTATATCTTATCAGTACCGTTTAAAAAACTCGTGAGAACAGTTATGGCCCAAATTAAAGATAAATCGGAATTCTGCAACAGAAACAAATCAAAATTAAACAAATCAAAATTTCGAGAAAAACATAACGGTTGGTTGATTGAAGTCATTAAATATAAAATATATATCCGGAATCAAACACAAAAGTAGGAAGATTTTCTGGAGAATGTGACGCTGCATCTGATAAAAGCAAACGGACAAGAACACAAGACTTGCGTGAAGAACATAGTACCGCAACACAAATGAAAGTACTTGTAGAAAAAAAATACAACAGCCAAAATTTGTTGGCAATCTACTGAAGTAATTGGTGAAACGACTATCAACAGTTATTTAAAGAAAAGTAGTAAACTATTTTAGGCATATAAGCATGTAAGAACACCAAAGAAAAGTTGCTATCATCAATCTGGTATATCAGTGACCACATTGGAAGCAGAAGTAATAGCTCAACTTTGGCTGGATCATACAATTAATAGCATTTTGCAATATCAGATGGAAGTTACAAAGCTTATGAATCAACAGGAATTAAGAAATTTAACTTTAATTTGTAAAAGCGGTTGCGACAGAAGTTTAGGGCACTGGATGTTTAAACAAAAATTCAGCGATGATAATGTATCGGACGAAAGTTGTTTTTTCACGCCTCTTGTTCTGTTGCAAATGCCAAAACTGTTATTGGTTGAAAAATCCCTCGCCCGTCTTTACCGCGATACAGTCATGCAATAAAAATTGAGAACGTGCGTATAAGTAGAGAAATAATTAATAAACTTGTTGAAGAAGCAAAAAAAAACAGTTTGATGAACTTGTACCATACCATACTGTTGTTGCTGGGAATAATTTAGTTGTCAAATACCAAGACAGTGTGCAATGCGCTTGCAAGTAACTCTTAAACTGCTGTTACTATTTATGTGGAACTACATCGAAAGATTTTCATGATATAGGTGCTATGATCATTAGAAATCCAAAAATGGCAAACTCGAGGGTCCGAGGACAAAAACTAGTTAAAAAAAAGATTCAAGATACTTTTAAAAAAGAATTGGGATTACTTGTTGATGAACCCAAGTACAAATGATGGAAATACAGCTCGAAGATTTTTTGAAAACATTTAGACCTAGACAAAAACCTAGTTATTCGATTTCATACCATGCTGAAAGCTATTTCCTGCGTTTATGATATAAATATTGAATAGTTTAAAGCATACAATTTACAAACAGCGTTTTTTAGGGTTCCGTATATACAATATACGGATACCATTATAATACTAATTGAGCAATTTTCTCGGTTTGGACGGAAAAGGTTGAAATTTGGTATCAGTGAATAGTTCGGTGATCCGATTAGGAGTACATATCGTTAAATTAAGAAATTATGATTTTAGGGGGTACTTCTCTGGTAAAAACTAAAAAAATCGAAACAACTGAGCTAAACATTTTGAAAAAAATAGGGAATATCGAACGTTGCCTGAAGTTTACAGGATAAATAAGGAGAAACCATTAGTTGAGTGGTTTACTCATAAATATATTTTTCATATTTTAAAAATAACTAGGTTAAAAGAAATTAAGAAAAATATACAAAAATTTAACGGCCGCCCCCTCCCCTTATCTCCTAACCTATAAGACGTAAAACTAAAAAAAAAATTAGAGAGATAGTGCCTCACCTGAATATTACCGTTAAAATAACGTGAATCCGCTAATATTAATTTCGGGAAGCAAATTACAGGATTAAATGCAAAATATAAAATTAAGATTGTTTCTAGCGCATCATATAATATATCAAATGAAAGGGCTCATTAAGAAGAAAACAAATATATTTTTTTCTATATTTTTAAAATAATTTATTTAAAAGATTATATTAACAAATATATGTAAAAAATTCCCTATACCCCCCGTATCTCGTATCCTAAAAAAAATAGAGAAATAGGGCCTTACCTGAACTTTACCGGAAAAATAAGAGTGGAGTAAAATTATAGGTATATATAGTGGGTCAAAAATCGTTAAAACAAATTATTAAATAAACATATGGAGTAAGGTTATTTGAGTTAAAAGGCGGAGTGTAATTACAGTTATACAGGAAGGTTGAAATATAAGGTGGAGGTGAATTATAGTTATATAGGGTGGTTCAAAATATATTATATAATGTGGAACATAAGTAGTTGCTTATACAAGTGGGTGAAATAAGTGTCGAGTAAAATTACAGTTATTCAGCGTGTATCAAAAATTTGTTATATAAGCATAAGCACTTAAGATATTTGAAATATAAGGAGGGTTTTCATTTTAAGTCAGTTGAAGTCGATCCTACTTTAAATATGCATCTCAATTCCGAAGGAATTTTATTGAAATAAAATGTATATTTACCGATTTGCTTAGTATGTGTAACAGTTGAGGCTTAAAATCTAGACATAAAATTCTCCAATTAACTGTGCTAAAAACTATAGACGTTAAAATGTCATTTTGTTTAATATTAAAAATTTGAGGACTAATATGATTTGAAATAATTTTAATAAGCATATCCTAAAGGTTTTCTTAAAACATACTCGTACGAATAATTATCAGAACAAAGAATGACTATATCATCGGCATAAAATATAGGATGTCATTAATGTCATTAAAAGCAAAAGCGAACCAACGATAGTGCCATGGGGAACCCCCGTATTTAACACTTCAAATACCTTACCTTAACCATTTAAAAAATAAGATTTTTTTTATAAGCTCTAAAGGTGTTTCACGAATGCTCAGTCTGTATAGTTTTTTACATAAACTCTTGTGGTTCTCTTTATCGAAAGCCTTTGAAAAACCAAGGAATGATGGGTTTACTAAGATAAAGTCCAGTTCTCTATATATTCAGTTAAAAATGATATAGCATCATAATTTAATCCTTTAAGATAACCAAATTGATTGCTGCATATTAAGTGGAATCCATCAAAAATTTAATTAACTAGGTTGGTTTTAATGTTAAAAAATATATTTTGGTTCAACTACAACTCATGATATATACAATATCTACGAGAACTATTTTTTCTCTAATAATTCATCAAATAAATATTCTGTAGATCAGTAAGAAGCAGAAACATAGCGTCTTGGTGCTGAGCAAAATATTACCTTAAATTATTTAATTTTCGCTATACAGGGTGTTCCTAAATTGGAGGTACAAACGAAAAGGGGAGATTCCTTGAATAGTTTTAGGAAGAAAAAGTCCCATAAACATGGGTCCGTTTTCAAGATACAAAGTGTTAAAGTTTGAATTTTTTTCCAGTTTTTTTCTCATAGTATCTGCACTTCACAAGATATTCAAATGAAATTTGGCATATATATTACAATTAAGAGTTTACACCTTGTGACATGCCAATTTCGATTGCAAATCTACAGGGTGATATTTTTTCGGGAACACTGTCCACTGTTGTCCTTCAGAACTTTTTTTTGGTGAGCCACTGGTACTTTCAAAAATTGTAAAGAAAAGCTTTGTTGTTATACCAAACTTTATGTTCTCTTGTAGTTTTGTCGTATCTACTACCGGTTTCGAGAAAAAAATTTGAATGATTCTCTTGAAATCCTCAGAAAATTCCGAATTGTCATAGAAATCTAGTTACCTACCTAGTAGGCTGTGGTGAATGAATAAATTTATTGTTAGTTTTGACACATCAAATTAAACTCCTGTGTTTTGAAAATTAAAGATGGTTGCATTTTAATATCAAAACATGCCGAATTTTACGAATTCCGAAATGGCTGACATGCATTTCATTTATGGTCTTGCAAATGGTAATTCAAGAGAAGCTAAGCGTCTTTACATGGAACGCTATCCCAATAGAGCGATGCCTGGTCATCGGATGTTCTCTAATATTCACAGGCGTCTTTCAGAAACTGGATCTTTTTCTGCGAAAAATATTAATGCAGGTAGACCACGAAGTGTGAGAACACCACGACTCGAAGAGGCAGTGCTGAACGAAATAGAAGAACATCCAGGAACCAGTACAAGAAAAATTAGTGTTACCTTAAATACAAGTCATCAAGTTGTTTGGCGGATCTTGCGGGATTCTTTGCTCTATCCTTATCACATTCAGAGGGTGCAGGCGCTCTTGCCTCGAGATTGTCATCTAAGAATTATTTTTGTCAGTGGTACCTCAACAGACTATTGAACAATCCTCATTTTGATTGCCAAATCCTATTCACTGATGAAGCCTGTTTCTCAAGGACTTCAATCATAAATTTTCATAATGAACACATATGGGCTGAGGAGAATCCACATGAAATTGCAGAAGCTTATTTTCAAGAGGAATTTTCATTAAATGTGTGGGGTGGTAATATTGGCGATTATTTGATTGGTCCTTTCTTCTTGCCAGGGCGACTTACTGGTCAATCATACAGACATTTTTTAGAGAACGATTTGCCCTTGTTATTGGATGATATACCTCTTATGTTGCGACGTGAAATGTGGTTCATGCACGACGGTGCTCCTGCTCATTTTTCACTTTTGGTTAGGGAGTATTTGAACGAAAATTATTAAACAGGTGGATTGGACGAGGTGGACATCAGCCATGGCCCGCCAGATCCCCAGATTTAAATAGTTTAGATTTCTTTCTATGGGGCCATCTGAAATCTCTAGTGTACATAACGCCAGTGACTACCGTAGACGAACTGAGAAATCGTATAATAGGCGCGTTTGATACAATTAGGAATACTCCAGGAGTGTTTGAAAGAGTTCGATCGTCTATGAGAAGAAGAACAGAAGCTTGTATACGGGTTGGGGGAGGACATTTTCAACAATTGCTGTAGTTTAGTTCCTTTGTTGTTATCTAGTTTTTTTATTATGATTAATTTTTGAGTTGTACGTTTCTTGCAGTAATACATTTTTTTTGATGATTATACCACTTTATCGAATCTTTAAGAATCATTGCTAGTTTAATAATTCAAAATTTTTTTCTCGAAATCGGTAGTAGATACGACAAAACTACAAGAGAACATAAAGTTTGCTATAACAACAAAGATTTTCTTTACAATTTTTGAAAGTACCAGTGGCTCACCAAAAAAAAGTTCTGAAGGACAACAGTGGACAGTGTTCCCGAAAAAATATCACCCTGTAAATTTGCAATCGAAATTACCATGTCACAAGGTGTAAACTCGTAATTGTAATATCTATGCCAAATTTCATTTCAATATCTTGTGAAGTGCAGATACTATGAGAAAAAAACTGGCAAAAATTCAAACTTTAACACTCTGTATCTTGAAAACGAAACGTTTGCGGACCCATGTTTATGGGACTTTTTCTTCCTAAAACCATCGAAGGAATCTCCCCTTTTCGTTTGTACCTCCAATTTAGGAACACCCTCTACAATGGGAAGATGTAGGTATACAAACAAACGTTTTATTTTTTACAATCAACGCCGTAACAATAGTTAAAAACCTAATACTAAGACTAAGAAATAATCAATTATTTATTTGAATTTTATTAATAATATAATTTATTTTAAATGTTTATTAGTATAGGACATATTGTTCACATTTGAGTAGGCCAAATTATAGAGTAATAATAGGCAGTAAGGTGCTGGGATCTGTAACAAACACTTATTACTGAAAACAAACTTTATAGACATAAAATTGTTAAAGCCGAAAAAATCCAAGTAGTTAAATATTTCAATAATCATGCTCCAACAACATATTAAATTAAGCACATTAATTGTAATAACATTAGGTTTGGACATAATATGTAAATATCTAATAGTAATTACTCCTAAGCTTGAATTATTGAAATAAATTAGTAACTAATCAACAAACTACCTTTATTTAATTATATCAATTTCTGGTTTATTTTTATGACAATAACATCAAACTTTAGAATATGAACTGCATACTTATTTAAAAATCCCAATTTTTCTAGATCGTCAAAGGAATTTTAATAAAATCTATATATTAATTTATTGGCACGTTATTACAACCTGTTAGTCAGGCTTAGACCTTGAAACGAGTTTTTTTCCACCCTTTTTCTTGGGAGTGGTTTTATTTTGCAAAAAAAGAGCGGCAGTCATTTGAGACTGAACGAATTATACTTCCCGTTTTTTGTTATCTCCTATCTCTGTCTATATTTCCTTGTGTTATCATTAGTAATGGTTATAAATTTCAGGGTAATTAAAATAATTATCACTATTTTGTTATGACTCAAGTATTAATCCCAATATGTGATTTAACTCTAATTTAAATTTCTATAATTGTCAAATAAAATTTGTGGAATTATGAACTTGCAAGTTGAAGCTCATATCCGATGAATTGTAAATCAGGCAAAACATTTAACAAATGGTGGATGAAATTAATAGCGGTCTTTCTGATTTCTGACATATGTCAAGTTCGTAATGCAATATATCGCAAAGACAGAATTGGCGTTTTTAATAGATCAATCAATAGAGATTTTTTCGTGCAAAAAATACAGGATACTGCCTGTGCCATCACATAAAGAATGATTTGTAGTGATATTTTGCTACCTTTTCCACTCGCAACTATGGTTTTTCACTTTTTTTTATAAACAATTGAAAGAAGAAAATTGCGTTTTTTTCGTTGCATGTTTATAAAATGAAAAATAAAATTATTAACTAATCTCAATGGTGTCAACAGGTGAATTGTAAAGCATGGAAATACCAATGAAATGAGCCCGGGATCGATCCGATGAGATCTTTAGTAACAGAGAAAAACAAAAAATACTGGAAAATTTAGCGGTTTTCTTTATATTATTATAACTCCATCACTATCGAAGTTGTAGAACTGGGCTTGTGGGAATTGATTGATTAATTTTTCATTAAATGTCTATGAAATATACGAAAAAAGTTAGCAAAAATGACCAAAATTTGGTGAGCGTATGAATGTGTTCGAGTAGTGGGGGACACGGTTGTTGAGGGGAACTGCTAACAATAATTATTATTGATAGTAACTGTCACTCTGACAGATGGTGAAAGAATTTAATCCTTAAAAAAACGTCTATACAGAGTGATTTGTTCGATTTTATTATATCAAATGAGAACTGTTTTTTTATTATCATATTTATATTTAAATGGTTTCTCGGAAACGTTTTTGCTTTAATTTGTGGATTTTGGGTTTACGGAACATCGAAGGAGAACGGCCATTAAACAATTCTTACTTGTGAGGATTTTAAATATTAAAACGATCTATGTATGTGCCTCTACTATATATTACTATACGCTTCCCCTCAACAACCGTGTTTCCCCCACTCCTTGGATACATTCATACGCTCGCCCATTTTTTGTGAATGAGAATAAAGGCTTTCTAGAATGACACCTCTACTTTCAACAACGTTTTTCAAAATTGAAATTTGATTATCTATGACGCATGGGGGCACAATGCAAAAATAGTGAACAGAAAATTTTATATCACAATTGTTCAAAAACTAATAAACCGGTAGCCCCTGGTTTTGGCATACATAAAATAGATGTAAATTACTATCAGTTCCTACAAGCCTAGTTCTACAGCTTCTAAAGTAACGAAGATACGATTTTTGTGTAAAAATCCTATATTTTTCAGTATTTTTTGTGTTTCCCTGTTACTAATGATCCAATGGGATCGAGCCTGGGCTCATTTCATTGGTATTTTCATGCTTTACAATTGACCTGTTGACACCATTGAGATTAGTTTATTATTTTTGATATTATAAACATGCTAAGAAAAAAAAAGTAATTTTCTTGCTTCAGTTGTTTATAACAAAGTAAAAAACCATAGTTGCGAGTGGAAAACATCGCAAAATATCGCTAGGAATCGTTGTTAATGTGACGGCAAAGTCGGTATCCTGATAGTATTTTTTACACATTATCAGTTAATTTTTACTCTATTGATTGGTCTATAATAGAAAAGCAGGTTTTCTATATTAATTGGATGTAATATTAGTTTTTTCCTACGAGTATATATTATAGATATTCTATAAAAGAAGAAACTCATTGTATTTTACCTGGTCTCTGTTTCTTACACAGTGAACTGAATTGTATGTGTATTTCTAGTGTGTGGTATCGGTGTCGGTGTCGAAACAAATAAAATTTCAAGTTATCCAAATTCATTCCCTTGCCCATTTATTTTCGTATGTGTAAAAAAATCGAAAAACACTGATAGCATATTAACAAGAGGGAAAGTTTTTAACTCCATGAGAGTTCTTTGCACCAATTTAGCATCTTATGTTTCAAAGACAAAGTGTAGGAATTCGTAAGAGTGATGTAGCATTTTCTAATTTCCCAATGAAACCCGTAAAACGGTGACTGGTTGACTATTAAGTATTTATCGTTCGCAGTTCCTCAATTTACTTAACACCGTCTTTAAGAAATCATATACAACAAGTGGTGTCGATATCAAAGACACTAAATAAGGATCTTTTTTCATTCTTTGATAACGAGAAGACGTCCTTAAAATCCTTGTACAAGCAACTAAGATTCCGTCCCGAGTGTCGACTTCAACAAGGGTAGAATTTCTTAAGGGGCATAATGAGATCAAGCTCATCCCTCTTTATATGGGATCAGAAGGACTTAAGCCACCAGCTCTGGAGTTTTTAGTTTAGCGATGAACAGCGGCTATGTTGTCAATGAGGTTTTTGTTTTCGTTGGATATAAAACTTTAAGAAAAATGTTTTGTCGGAACCATTTTGATTCTGCTTACAATGCAGTCAGGATTTTCGTTGACTATAGTTTTTATATTAAAATTTTAAATTTTTTACGACAAAATTTTAACGAGTATTATTAAAAAACTGATGTAGGTTACTGATCTCCCACCCATATATTTTAGGCTTACTGGGGAGAATTGTCAAATTCTGTGATAATGGTTCGATGAGATTTGCGTATCATTCACATATCGAAAAGCACCGGATTAATTTCACTGTATTGATGTTGCGTAGGTGATACTAATAAAATTGGGTTGTTTTATCAAACGCTTCATAAAAGTAAATAAAAGTATCAAGTCCATGCAGTTTCCCACTCTTTTATTACAGTTATTTGTGACAGTCAAAGGGGTCATAAACAGAATTATCTTAGCACGGGTATCAGTAAAGTTAACGGCTGTGTTCGTTGAATAGATTACATATTATATTAAATAGATTATTATTTCCATATTAACTGATGATAAAAAAATGTAAGTTGTAAATATTTATTTTTGTTTTATTAGTCATTACAAATTTGAAGTCTATCCCAAAGTACTTGACTTTAATGAAAAAACGCATTTGGAAGCTCTATAATGTTTTACAATTGTTCTATATTAAAAAGATATTAAACAAACTATACGTAATTTGTACTTTTATTAGTTTTGAAAAGTTGTAATGTATTTTTTTACTTTCTTCATCTTCTAGCGTCTATTTGCGTCTATTTGTTGATTATAAATTGATAATAATACTTTCCACTTTAAAACAAATGCCAATTTCTTTCTGTTAGTACTAAAGTGGTACAATTTTATACAAATATTTTAAACTTGGAAAATATAATTTTTGTTGTACTTTTCTTAAAATACAATTTTAATGAATTTAAAATTGCGAAGAAATTTAGTTCACCTGTTAACCTTTTAAAAAGAACTTATTCTGATTAACTACAGCCAACCTTTTGCAAAAGGGACCTAAGTTGGCCAGCCTATGGCAAATTGAGTAATGTTATGAAAATGAAATTATCAGTTCATTTGAAAATGAAGATCTAGCAAGAATCCATGATATTAATGAATAAAAAACCTGGCTTTCAAACAACATAATGAATGAGAATAAAATCAACCAATGGATAAGACTGACAACATGACTAAATATGAAAGACGCCTATATCCAGAAGAAAAAATATATATTACGTTACTAGGGAGGCAAGTGAGACATTGCAACCCGATGTCTCACTTCCCTCGCGTGTAACGTTTACAATTTTTTATAACGCTAGGATTGAAAGTTCGGTTGTAATTAATGTTTTAAAATAGTAATAAGTGTTTAGGTTATAAACAAGTAAAGATGTCAAACTTACTTCTGAATTCTCGTGTTTTCGTAATAAACAACAAATCGTAATCAAGAAAATATCGTGTATCATAGCAACGCGTAATTAAACAATAGGACATTTATTCATTAAATTAAATAATTAGATATTAAATGTCATAAGTATATATATATATATATATATATATATATATATATATATATATATATTTCATAATAAATAAATAATTAATTGCAAAATAATAATGAGCTCGGATGAATCTGATACTGAACTCAGCGAGGACGAGATAATTCGACATTTTGATGAAGAAGCTAAATTGATTACTGATAATTTGTTACCAGAAAAATCTAAAGGACGCTACAATTTTACATACGATAAATTCAAGTCATGGCAAAAGAAAAATAATACAGAGTCATTGGGTGAAAATCTTTTTCAGTCATTATTATTATTATTCTATTTACTTATAGAAGGTACGTATACACTTCTTAGGGTACCCCATTTTGCCCCTCCCGTCCATTTTGCTACTCTTTCTCCTATTCATTAGTTATTTATTAATGGACAGTCTGTGTGCGGATTATTACCAAAAAATTGTGAGGTTAAACGGTACGATCTGTCATAATTTTGACATATAAGAAGTAATATAATTGAATATGGATGAAAGTTGACGCATGCGCTTTCAATAAATTCATTTTTTGCCGGAAGGCAATATGGCACTTTCATCCATAAAATTGCAGTTGAAAATCGAACTTTCAATCCAGGCGTTATAAAAAATATATAATATTTCGTTTTCCTTAAAATGCTTTAAGTTTAACATTTTGACATGTCATTTATTTATAATACTTTTGACATGTTTGACATTTCTAAGCGACTCCCAAAAATAAGGAGGTTATCAATTAGACGCCTATTTTATTTGTATTTATGTTACCTGATTTCTTCTCCTCTTGTTCACCGATTTGAATGCTTATGATCTTGTTTAATAGAGTATATATTCGGGTTGGTAAAACTTCAAATTTGGGAAAATAATTCTACTGGTAAAGTGATGAAATTTGTAAATGAACACATGCATGCATGGAAATTGACCAATATACCTAAGATAATGATTTGAAGATTCTCCAAAACACCTTATCAATTTGTATAGTTTTTTAAACTGTAATCTATTAAGTAAGATGTGTAGGTGGTCTCATCTTCTGTTACTTGAAATATGCTGTTTTGCAGAAAATCGCCGAAAAATCCAATATTAAGATGAAACATTCAATTGAAGTGACGTAACTGACACTTTCCACTAAATATTTCAATTCTAACGTAATAGACCGAGAACTGTAGGAACTGGAAGTATTAATCGCGAATTTGAAAATTTTATATGTACATAGCAAACATATTTTTAATTTTGCGAGGACGGTGTTTTTGGTGTCACCTACTCTCGGCCTAATAGAAAATTCAGTGGCAATATATGTCAAGCTCTAAACTGTTATTTGTTGTCATAATACACAGGGTACTTAATATAGCAAACAAACAAAGTAAAATGATCAAAGCAATAACAATAATAATAATTCATTTAATATATATTAAAATAACACTATTTTCTTTGGTCATGGTATCACGCATGAAGGGCAGGACCAATTTCGCTAATTCGCTTTTTGTTGTGTTGTATGAGGAGAAGGTTTTAATGAAAGAACACTTAAGAAAGTTGCGCGGAGCATTAGAAAATTGAAGAAAACTTAACGACCATATAATCTTTTCTAATGTAAGCTTATGATGTTACGAGTTGTTTTGACATAACTATTAGCAATTTTCACAATGCGCCCTGCGAATATAGTTTAACACAAATGCATAGGTCGGAATTGTATTGATAGATCAAATAGCTAACTTGAACATTTCTTAGTGCAAATTTCACAACTTATTAAATTATACAGTTAATTTTTTGAGCAATCTTTGTTCATCACGGTAAATTAAGATCAATCACTCCTAATATTAAAAATTCAATGTAATGGAGTTTTGGTAAGTTTTGATAGACTGTTATGATTTACTAACACAAGGTATACATGCACAATACAGATAAATAATTATATAGGGTAGACATCATAGGTTGAATATATATGATAGTGAAATTATAGGACGGAGTAGAATAATTGTTAAACAGGGTGGTTAAAAAATGTTTAAATAATATATATACCTATAAGGTAGACCATTAGAAGTTGAATTTACAAGGTGCTTAGAATATAGGGTGAAATGAAATTATAGTTGTACAGGGTCATTATATTGGGAGGAAAGGAGCAGATGATTTAAATATATGCTAAGGTAGCATTATAGATTTAGAAATGCTATATTGCGTAGCTGAAGTTGCAGGGGCGAATCCAGACACGTGCTTCGGGGGGGATTTGAATTTACCAAAATATAATTTTAAACTCATACTACTGGGACTATTACATTAAAAATGGTCGTTATGTGGTTTAAACTCATAGAAGTGAGCCTTTTCTAGGCTCTTGTAATTAAGATTACCTCGTTTTAATATTAAATTTACTAACTTTGAGGCTCTCGGTGGGGGTGATCGCCCCCATCGCTCCCCCCTCCTCCTTTGAATCCGCCCATGCGAAGTTGCAATGTAGGGCAGAGAGGAGATATTGTTAAAAAGGATGATAACAAAGTAGGTTAGAGTAATGAATAATTTATAGGGCACACCCAAAAGGAGTTGCATATATAGGATGGAGTAAAATGATACTTACAGAAGGCAGAAGAAAAATTTACGATGCCCCATAGGCAGCTTTATATAAAGTTAAAATATAGAGTGGAAGTTTGGTTTTACAGGATTGTCGAAAACTGTTGGAAAAAAATGTTATAAAGCGTGGTCCATGAGCAGTTCCAGATATAGGGCCATTGAATTATAGTCAGGAGTAGATTTAGTTATAAGAAGTGATTAGAAAAAATAATTGCATCGGATACACCACATGCAGTTGGATATGTGATAGTGAATTATAGAGTAGAATAATTGTTATACAGGGTAGTAAAAAATGTTAAAATAATGGGTAGTTGCAAAAAATTAAAAATTAAAGTCTACCCGAGTTCAAAAAAAGTTGAAAATACAACTTTAATCAATAAATAATACATTCAATGTTGTTAGGTACCTGCACACAAAGTAAGAAATGTAAACAATAAAAGGTGCTCATTCTGTAGAAACTAACTACCTACCTATCTAGTATATTTTTTAAGTCAATGCCAAGCAACAATTAAGTCGGATGAAGTAGTAGATACGTAGACAATGCAGGATTTTAGATTTGCTTGGCACCGACTCCAAAAATGTACCAGAAAGGTAGGTAATTAATTTTTATAAAATAAGTAACTATTATTATTTACATTTTTTACTTTGTGTCTAGGTACCTTACCACATTGAATGTGTTATTTATTGTCTACAGTAGTATTTGTTGTAATGATTTTCTGATTTTTAATTTTACTTGGAAGTCGTTAATATATTTTTTAAATGTTTAATTCAAATTGTCATTAGTTTATTCAACCATTATGCACATTTTGAACCCATAACTTATCGTACACTGCACTTATTTACAAAACAATTGAATTCCATATATCAATTCCTTTTTGGTTTCTTAGATATGTCTTAAGAACATTTCTTCCTTTCTATCCCATATTGTTTAATTGAATTTTCCGAAAATTATGAACCACAAAACGATTTAAAGCAAAGACTAATATATCTATTACTCTAAATAAAAATTTCATATCGTTTCCATCCAATAATTCCAGTACATACGACTGAATCACATTTGATTCTAGAGATTGGTTTTGGTTCTATACTTAAAAAAATCCTTACAAATCTATACGAGGAGATTTCTTATAGTACTTTTCAAAGAAAAAGTTATAGAGTATATTCCTATAATCTTATGAACATAATCACAAATTATGTGTCCTTTTTAGCTGATTGTTATCAGATAAGATATCTCAAAAATATTCACTTAATGCTTACGATGGTAGTGATCCGAAATTCATTTAAATGCTAGTACTTAAATAAAGAAATGTATATGTTTCATTGACTACATTGTTTGAGAATAAATTTCTAAATGGATTATAAAATTCGACAATAAATTGCAATAGTGTATTCTCAAAATAAATTGTGGAAATTCACTAAGCTCGTAGTTTTTATGACATAAACTGATCTGTAATATATAGAGTGAGTCTACTACTTTTTGATCACGTTGTATTTTATTTATATTGTGTTTGCTATCCCCTCATCTCATAAAAATATGGAATTTCACTGTATTGTTTCTCAAACAGTCAAAGAATGTAAAATTGTATGTACTAACTTTTAGAAAGTTCTCGAAACAATCTCTACAAGGTACAGCATTCTTTGCTTTCAATTTAAAAGAGGGCTAAGTGTCTCTCTTTGTACTTGCTTAAAGTACATTTTTTCTTTTATTCTTAATTAATTTTTACGAAAATTATTTTTGTTTTGCGAAAATTCCCAGGAAATTTCATTCATTAGAAAACAAAACAATGTTACCATATCATGCACTAATCTCTAAAGGAAGACATTTGTCTTCAACTCATTCCCTTGTTTATTGAGTATATCTTGACGAAAACCAGGAAATACCATATTTCAAAAATTTACTTTAGTGTATTAAACAACACAACGCACAACGCAATAGTATTCTTCTTTAAAAAAAGAAAATTGTCAGTTTCAATCAATGTCACTTACCTTCTGGTCTTGTTGTTACAGGTATTTGTATCGGTCTGTCATAACAAAGTCGCTTTCTAATAAGTGGATGCTGGAAAAAATTAAATTGTTTTAGTCAATTTTTATATTGTAATAATAAATTCTCTTTAATAAAAAACATTAAGATATTACAAATTACCGTAAACAATGTTAAAGTAGGAAAGCAAAAATAACATATCTGATCTGATGCATTATATATTTGAGGTAAAAAAACAATTTTTTGACCTTCCGACCTTTTGAGGCGCTCACATAGAAACAAAAGCCTATAAAGCCTCAAATGATGAGTAAATAAACCGTAATTCATAATAGTGATGGAGGAATAAATGGATAAATTAAAAAGAACTTAATATTCATTAACAATTTAATATTTGTTTGAAATATATCTAATATATGAATTTACAAAACTGGAATCTATATATAAATAGGCTAAGACAAAACGATTAGGTACCATTTTCTCCTCTGTTTCTCAACCGATTTTCTTCATTTTTGTTTTGTTTAGTAGCTACTGACGACCTTCAGTGCAGAATGCTAATATTAATTTACAATATTGGTTCATTCATTAAATAAAATTAATAAAAATTCATTATTTACGTCAATAATGTCAATGCCAAACAAATGAATGTGCCGCGTGCCGCTGCCGCCAAACTCAAACCAGTGAGTAATTATATATAGACAGACCAATGCTATTATATACTTAGAGCATATACTTCTGGAGGTGGCATGCAAGCGTTGTTATTGTTTAGTGGGTAAAGTAATCGTTGAATATCATAATTATACAGGGCGATTCCAGATATGTTAGAAATAATTTTTTTAATGGGTGGCACATAAGCAGTTGCATATTTAGGGTGTTTAAAATATAGAGTAGAGTGCAATTATAACTAATAAAATAATTATATAGGGAAGCCCATTAGCGGTTGAATTTACAGGGTTCTTGGAATAGAAGGTGCAGTAAAATTACAGTTATACAGGGTGGTGCAAAAAATGTTATACATAGATGCATATACAGGGTGGCGGAAATGGAAATGCAACATTTCGTAACCCATATGCAGTTGTATATATAGTTAAGATGAAATATAGGGTAAGAGGAATTATAGATATACAGGATGGTGATAAAAAATGTTAGAATAGGAATTGATTTATAGAGTAGACCACGAAGAGTTCCATATATATAATGATTGAAATATAGGTCGGAGTAGAATTATAGTTACAGAAGATAATTAAAAATTTCATAAACAAAAAGAGTAAATATGGTGGGTCATAGGCAGTGGCATATACAGAATGGTTTACCCGATGGTTAAAAAATGTTAAAAAATATTATGCGTGGTCTATAAGCAGTTGCATATACAGGGTGGTGGAAATATATAATGAGATGGAATTATTATAATGAGGATTTTAATAAATGTTAGAGAATTGAGTGCAATTATAGCTATACAGGGGTGTTAGAAAAAATAAATATGTAGGGTAAAAATAAAGTTCTATGAATTATATCTGAAAAAAACTTGAATTTCGTTACTTATTTGTAGAAGCGAGATGTAAGACCGACATCTAGGATTTTCGAGGAAACTATCACACAGAGGTTCCGAATCTGGATCCGTTCTGTGTAATTGCTGTTCTCCCTAAAGTCCTAGGATAGAATGTCACGATAAAATTTTCATGTTACTTAACCTGCCAGAGATATTGACACAATTGGTCGAATTTCGACCACTGGGCGACAGCTAGTTAATCTAATTTCATAAAAGAGTAAGCAGATTATACTAGTTATCTTAGTCTTCTATTAGCTATCGTCTGAACGCGCATCGCTGTCTGTCACAATTAGATACACCAGGGCAAATTACCAAGGAAAAATATAAAGCCTGGATTTTTAAAACGATGTCTGGAAGTTTTTGGGAAACGCTTTCTCATAGATTCCAAGTTGAGAATGGTGAAGTGTGTAATCCTTTTGACGTTCAACCAGCAATTCCTAGGTGGTGAGATATTAAACACCACAGAAGTAGCATAGTTTCTTGAGTTCCAAAGCTACTAAAATCTCAAAACGTTATAATTATAGCAACAAAAAAATATTTTCAAATGTTTCCTCTGGTGATAAGGTAGTTTTTAACTAATGCACATGGGCTGATTTCAAAGTTTACTCTGTTTTAATCGTAACAGCTCTTCTTAACGATTACAATGAAGAGCAGGGTGAAAGATTTCACCACGATATTAAAATAATGGAAGACGGTGGGACTGTCATAGATGGGACTGTCATATGATGGCTGATTGCTGTTGGAGTTTACAAAGGGACCAGCCTGCTGTCGAACATTGAATAAAATCATATAAGAGAATATTTCATGGATGTTAATAACAAATAAATATAAAAATGAAATTATGATTAAAAAAAAAGATTTCAATTAAAAAAGTAGAGCTGATACAATTAAACTAATATATTTTTTACTGCCTTAAATATTCTTCAGAAAACATGTCAAATGTCAGGTAAAAATTTAGTGCTGACCAGTGTTATGAAAAAATCTAACAAAATATTTGTATTCTATTTTACTGTAGCCGCGAATCTACCAAGCTTTTGAAACATCCTTATATTCCTTATATTCATCTATTATTTTTATCTCTTCCGAAACAGTTGATTTTCATTTCCCTTAAACTCATCCAATTCTAGTTGCAGACTTATGTAAACCTCTGAAATTCCTTTCTTCTTCTTCCCTTGCTATTTATTCCCCCTTTATACTTGAGAGTAATATATGATATGCGTATTCGTAAACATTTCATAAACAATTTATTGTATTTTGCTTGTATCATTATGCCTTACATGTTTGATATCCTTTTCTTCTCTTGTGTTCGTTTCCTTATTTTTCTATTCTGAGTTACTCCCATAAATATTATTTTGGTCTTTAATTTCGTTTTTCTCTCAGTATAGGTTAAGGAACATATAATTGCTTTTGAGTTTATTTAACTATTTCGAGATTATTCCCATCATCTAGATTTGCGATACTTTTTCTTCTAAATTCACAGGTTGGCTTGTTTAAAGAATTCTATTGATATTTATTTTGTTCTGCGTTTCTGCTCTGCTGTATTTCTAACAGTATTTAATCTAAAGGGTGTTTTTTTAGAGGTACAGAACTTTGAAATGGAATAAAACAAGGATATTTTTTTAAAATTGACATGAAATTTACTTTATTTAACATGTATGTTACCTGATTTCTTCTCCTGTGGTGAACCGTTTTGAATGAATATGGTCTTGTTTAATAGAGTATATATCCGGATTGGTGAAACTTCAAATTTTGGAAAAGAATACTATTGGTAAAATGATGAAATTTGTGAATGAACACATGTGTGCATGGAAATCGACCGATATCCCTAACATATTGGTCGCGTTTTCGAAAACTCCTTATGGATGTGTATAGATTTTTAATGTTTAATCTATTAAGAAAGATCCCTAGGTGATCTCATATACTTTTCTGCGACGTGCAACTTGCAGATTTGCAGAAAATCGCTGAAAATGTTAAATTTCTTACCAAAAATTTCATCCTCATAAATAATTTAATTCCAACGTAATAGGGCAGGAATTTTAGGCACTGGAAGTTTTAATTGCGAATTTGAAAATTTTCTATGTACATCTCAAGCATATATGTAGTAAAGCATAATATTTTCGGTTCCTTAAATCAATGAGTACCAAGCTTGTTTTGTTTGCATACCAGGCAAATACCTATTTAAATGCAAATTTTTCCATTTTGCGAAGACGGTGCTTTTGGTTGTCACATTCTCCCGGCCTAATAGAAAATTCAGTGACAACAAATGTCAAACTATAAATCGCAATATGGTGCGTTTATGAACAGAGTGTTTAGTTATAGCAAACAAAATCACAAAGTAAAGTGATAGAAGGAGTTGCATTTATACGATGATTGAAATATAGGACGGAGTAGAATGAAAGTGGGCCACAGGCAGCCGTATATACAGAATGGTTGGAATATAGGGTGGAGTGGACCTTTGGTGGTATAAAAATTTTGAAAAATGAGGAGTTAAAATTATATAGGGTGATGAATTGTTATATGATGTGGACGTAAACAAATCATATACAGGATAGTTGAAATATATGCTCGAGTTAAATTATATTTATACAGTATGATTAACAAATTATTTATTTTATAGCTCATAAGAAGCTGCATAAAGTGTGGAAAGGAATTAATGTTACACAGGGCGATAATATAAAATGTTAAAAATGAAATAACTTATGGGGTAGCTCACATGGAGTTATATACTATGGTTGAAATATAGGAGGGATTTGACTCCGTAAATATGGGATGGATTCTACTTCGTCCTACAGTTTACAGAAGGCAGCTAACAAATTTATGCTTGTCCGTGGGCAGTTGTATGTACAGGATGGTAGGTACATAGAGCGGAGTGGAATTATCTCTAGTTATAGAGAGTTGTCAAAAAAAGTTGAAAAAAGGTTACATCGCGTGGTCCATAAGGCATAAATATATTTTGGGCTTATTAAGTAAACGCGTAGTAGTACATTTTGTTGGTAAACAATTACCTGTTAATTTAAATGAAAATGTATCATTGTGTAATGTTGAGGCTTTTAATGTCACCTGATTCTGCCTATTAAGTTTATACATACAAAATCAAAAATAAAGAATGAAAACTAAAAAGTTGAAAATAAAAGATTTTTTAAAAAAATATAACCGACTTGCACCTATAACTAAAAAGCTAAAAATAATTATAACAAAATACAAGTATAGCAAATAAATAACACATTCAATGTTGTTGGGTACCTACCCAGGAAGTAAAAAATGTAAACATTAAAAGGTGCTCACTCTGTACAAATTAACCTAATTGTCTACCAATCTAATATATTTGTGAAGTCGGTGCCAAGCAACAATCAGGTTTGATGAAGTAGTAGATAAGTACGCTATGAAAGATTTTAGATTTGCTTGGAACCAACTTCAATAATATACTAGATTGGTAAGTAATTAATTTGTACAGAATGAGCACCTTTTAATGTTTACATTTTTTACTTCCTGGGTAGGTACCCAACAACATTGAATGTGTTATTTATTTGCTAGAGTTGTATTTTGTTATTTTTAGCTTTGTAGTTAAAGGTGGAAGTCGAGTATATTTTTTTAAAAATGCTTTATTTGAATATGAATTCTGGCATATGGCCGCCACAGCTGGCTCGGACGTAGTCTAATCTGGAGGTCCCATTTTCAATGAATGTTTCCAACATTTGTGGTCGTATATCGGCAATAACGCGACGAATGTTGTCCTCCAAGTGGTCAATCGTTTCGGGCTTATCGGCGTAGCCTAGCGACTTCACGTATCCCCACAGAAAATAGTCAAGCGGCGTTAAATCGCACGATCTTGGAGGCCGAAACGTGAAACTATGCAATTACCAAACGTTTCTTTTAATAAATCATTTGTGGCACGAGCTGTGTGATATGCTGCTTCGTCTTGTTGAAACCACAGCTCGTGTGTATCGTGATTGTTCAATTGATCAACGAAAAAGTTAGTAATCATGGCTCTATAGCGATCACTATTGTAACGTTCTGACCAGCGTCGTTTTTAAAGAAGTACTGACCAATTATTCCTCTAGCCCATAAAGCGCACCAAACAGTCAGTTTTTCTGGATATAACGGTGTCTCAACATGAACTTGAGGAATATCATCACTCCAAATACGGCAGTTTTGTTTATTGACGTATCCATTCAACCAAAACTGAGCTTTATCGCTAAACAAAATTCGCAAATGAAAATCGGGATCAACGGCAATCTTGTTTTGGGCCCATTCACCGAATGTACGCCTTGCTAGGTGATCATGTGGCTTCAATTCTTGCAAGAGTTGAATTTTGTAAGCACGCAAACCAAGATCTTTCCGCAAAATCTTCCATAAAGTGGATTGACATATATCCAATTCCCGCACGATGGCGGATAGACTGATTCAGGTTTTCCTCTATGCTACGCTCTACAGCAGCAATGGATTCTTTTGTACGCACTGTACGGCATTTCTGTAGATACATATTATTATTTAGAGTAAACGTGGTGCGAAAATGTTGCATAGTTAATCGAATTAATTGCTCTGATGGGCGATTATGTTGACCGTAAAATGGACGTAGTGCGCGCGATACGTATTTCGAACAGAACCATGATTTTCAAAATAAATTTGCACAATTTGGAAGCGTTGTTCAGGCGTCAGTCTATTCATGATGAAATGCCAAACCAAACTAATCATATATCACTTGACAGCTGACAAGATGGCCGCCGGTTAAAAGAGGATAACTTAAAGTTCTAAACCTCTAAAAAAAACACCCTTTATTATTATATTAAGTATTGTGGAAAGTATAAGTCAATCTTCAGACGGATTTCTTCAACGGGCTCTTTTTTATACCTGTTTTCCTTAAATAACTTTCCACCCTCTTAAGTTCTGTATTTTGTGCAAAAAATCTCAAGTAATTTTGCTAATTAAATGGATTTTTAGGTAAATTTTGATAATATTAATATTTTTTATCTTAAATAGGTTTAGCTGTAGTTTTCCAGACTGTTTTGCCGTCGCCCAGTGGAATTTCTTCTAACGTTTTATCTGAAACTGAGGAAGACATCTTCGGCGGCTCGGGCGTAGTTGGTATTTCGTATGATGCTTGAAGAGAATACGACTATCGAGTGGTGGAGCGCTGGTATATATACCAATCGTTGCGAGCGTCTGCCCTGATTGGTCAGAGGGAAGTGAGTGGGCGGGGATTACGAGCCTAGTAAATGGTCTCAGTATTGTTCGCTGGAGTGCGGTATTTTTTGTTGAGTTTTAAGCATTCTTCAATTATATCTAAATTGATGTAGCGTATGTATATTTCGGTAGCTTCCCGCTGGAGATGGGAATGATAGTAGGATGTGTTAGACAAAATTTCTGTGTCCTGGTATTGTATAATGTATTTATTCTTCTCAGAGTAAAGCATGCTCAACAACAACAAATTTTTCAGGTTCAAATGAAAATTTCGAGTGTTACCGATATAAATGGCACCACAAAAATATAATAATAATAATAAATCGTCTTTATTAGCAAAGCATACAAGCATTTACAATTAAATATGAAGTATGAAAAACAGGTTACAAAAAATATGCTTAAAAAAAAACAAAATAGAAGATAAAGCTTTGCCCCTACAAGGCGAAGATTAGCTTAAAGTTACTCTGACTTTTAACCTTAAAAAATATGGTATCTTGTAAACCCCTGAGAGGATAGAGGGTCACTGGGATTCTTAGGAGAGCGGAGCATGTGGCGAAGTTGTTGAGCAGGTTTGTAAACTGCTTTGACATGTTGTTTCTTGAGTAGTTTTCCAATGCGATCAGTTTTGTTATTCAATCGGGGCGGGTAGTTTTGAGGTGGTTTTTGCACTTTTATGTGGGTGGATTTTAACCTTGAAATAAAATATATTCTCATCTCATGCCCCGAGTAAACATTCGTCTGGAATGAACTGTCTTAATAGACTAGTACGTCTCTTAGATAAAGTTGTTCGCAGAATCTGTTTGCTGCCTCCGCTTTTGACTGGAATGATGATTAGAATGTGTATGATTTTTTTCGTTACTAGGACATCCAGAAACGCTAGTTCTTCATTTATTTCTTTTTCCATTATAAATGGAATCCGTGCTCAAATATGTAAATTTAAATATTGAATCTTCTTCGTGACTCCAAACCACAAAGGAATCGTCTATATAACGGAATCAAAAGGAAGGATTGAAAAAAAAGTAGTGTTTAAAACTTTTGCTTCGAAATTGTCTACGAGTATATAAAAATTCGTAATGACCAGACAATGAAGGCTTCTCACGGCCAAACCGGCACCTGCTTTTAAAATTTGGATTCCATGAAAATGGGTAGTGGTTATGACATGAATTTCACTAGACCACGGTAAAATAGTCCACAGTGAATCCCTTGGCCGTGAAAGCCAAGGGATTCACATGTTCAATAGTTTTGTTTGTTTATTGTTATTTATTTTACTTTGACCCAGATTTGCGTTTTATAATTGTGACTTTGAGTTATATGCTAGTTTTGTGATCACACTTTCCGGGATATTTGGTGTCTAATGCAGACCCGAACTTGATAATATGGCACATATTGTTTTTGAAAATATTTATTTTTTTGGGGGTTCCTTTAGACATTTTGTATATATATCTTTGAATATCTCACTGAGATTTGAACTGCCCTTTAGGAATAGTAACAGTAAAATACCAAAATTACACGGGATCAAGTAGGTTCTTACATGCATTCTAAAGAATTATCCATGACTGAAGTCCCTCGTTGTTTTGTTCTTGAGAATTAAAATTTCCGCCAGTCATTCTTATCTCACTCGACGATATTTCTGCCACAACCATTGCCGATGCCGTTGCCGCTTCGCTGTTTTATCCTGCAGGAGCCCGCGGCGTCTGGAGCGTCGGAGGCAGCGGCGGTGGTGGCATCGGCATCGCGATGCTGATCCTTCCCTTAGCCTGCAGAGACGATAAGATAGGTTATGGGGAATGGCACTTTAATTACACTAATGGGAGAACCAAATGTTAATTACGATTCAAAGTCTTCTGAAAGAGAGAACGAAGGGGGAGCGGTGGGGGAGAGGAACGACACCGTGCCAGCGGTACAAGAGAGGAATTTGAAGGCAATTTATTGGAGTCGAGATGAAGGATTTTTCGACGGCATGGAAAAGAGGAGCAGGAATCGAGAGTGATGTGAACGATAGCACGTGTGACAAATTAGCAGTTGTTCAGTAATAATAGTTGTGAAACTCTTCGTTATGACTCTGCATTAAGATGAAAATTGCTTTGCGTTACTGAAAAAGAAAGTAAATATATTTTCTGTTTTTAGGGGGAAATAACACCACACTTCAGATGAAAAACTATATTTATCTCTATATATAAATAGGCAAACATAAAACGGTAAGGTACCATTTTCTCCTCTGTCCGTCAACCGATTTTCTTTATTGTTGTTTCTTTTAGTAGCAATTGACCACCTTCAGTGCAGAATGCTAAAATTTATTTATAATATTGGTTCATACATTAAATAAAACATAATAAAAAAACATTATTTACGTCCGTACTGTCAATGCCAAACAGATAACAGTAACAGTGTCGCCAGATTGCTTGGAGAGAAATCGTATGATGGATTGACTCGAATGTGAAAGACGAATTAAATTAAACTAAAAAGTAACAGATTTTGACCCGTTCCGAAAGCTATTCTACATCGTTATGCTATTGAAATAGAACCCAGGAAAATTCATATTACATTATAATGACCATTCATTGGGCTCTCGCAAGTTTGCAACTTTCATTGCTCTGTAAATATGGTGTGTCAACTAAAATAAGAATTATGTTGCAACTGATGAATTTATTTCTGATTTGTTTTGTAGTTATTTGGAATGTAATAGTAGGTATAACACCTTCATACTAACTTTTGAGTTGATTGATTTTTTTTCCTTTTTATTTCGTTTTATTTCTAACTTTAAGACTATTGAAATTTTTCAGTCTCAAATTAAAAAATATTTTTGAAAAATGTAGGTATTTACTAATGTTTAAAATATTTTATTTAATATTAATTTATTATTTAATATAATGTTAATACTTTTGAAGGGACTTATTTTTTTATGGTAAAAATTATAACTATCAGTTAGTTACGGTTTTGTGTTCATAAATTTTACCTAATAAGTTACAATTTGAGGAGTCTTGAATTACTATTCATGGTTCCAAACTCCTGGTTTTATTACAAGACTTTTACCTTAAATAAACAGTGTGTCATTTCGACGGATTTAACTGGCCTGTGTCACAGTTTTTTGAGAGAAAGAGATATAAAGAAATTCAATACATTTCCTGATATTGTTATTGTGTAAACTTATCTGTGTATACGTTTCATACGTCTGGATTGTACAAAGAAATGATTTTGAATTTATTGTTTGTCAAAAAAGACACTTTCTTATTTAGGTTTTTAATTTTCTTGTTGAAATTGGCCCAACCTCACGTAAGTCAAAAAGATTGTTGAGGAGTCTTATTATTTTATATGGAAGGAGCGTTACCTGCTAAGTTAAATTATGTAGAAGACCATCTTTGATGGTTAAGGCATTGCCCATTACTGGCTGTCTGTGATTCTTTCACATTGTTCAGGAGTAAAATAATCAATGTCTGTAGTAATGATTGTATGTGACTTATCGGACTCCGAAGAAGCAGTAACTTTGATTTAATTTATTTTTGTTTTACTTTCTTATTATTCTCTAAAAGTTTTTTGCCCATACCTCATTGTAAATTTCGAAAAGATTGTTAGGTCTTGAATTATTGTCTACATCCTATTTTCCACAGGTAAGTATCTTCCAAGTGTAGTAAGGCAATATGATTACTGGTCTGTACAGAGATTCTTCCTCACATTTGGAAGAGACATGAAGTAATATAGTAATGTAATAGATGTGTAGTTGTCTATAATCGTTTAGTGTTGGACTATGTGTCCAACAACCTTATAAAAACTACAATCGTATATTTTATTTTATGAACTCGAATGGAACTGCACTTGACGAAAACTTTTAGGTCACAAAGTGCAATCCCACCAAAAACTGGGGGGGTCACGTATTTTTCAAAATTATTTGGAATACCTATATTTGATTAAATTTTATATATTTTTTATTTCAATAGATTTGTCAATATGACATGAACGATTTTGGGGGGGGGATTTCATGACATCTTCTTCTCCGGTTTCTCCTCCACTTTATTTCTGAAAGACATATACTTTTGTTAAATGAACTTCAATAATATTTAAAATTAAACTATAGATAGACCAGAATATTTAGCAATCAAATCATTGGGTGCTTTGAGTTTTCACAAATATAGAAGTAGGAACTTTTATGGACTACATGGAAAACTACATGTCTATTCCCCTAAGATCGGTAACACTGAACACTTTATATATTGTGCGGTTGGAGAACGATGGTTGCTCAACTAATTATTATTTCCCAGTAAAGCAGTATCTACATCAAATGCATCCAAAGAGATAAATAGTCCACTTAGTATAAGAAGGTAACGAAAAAGTTATCTAATAATAAAAATATTTTAACTGAAGAGAGATCTAGATGACCTTCCCTGGAATGGTAGCCGCCACTATCCTAGATGTCATGCACCAAGCACATGATACAACAGCCACTTGATCCTGTATAAATTACCGACCAATAAAAACGCGGCAAGGTCGACCGGAGGGCAACACCCGTTTAGATTCGTTATTTAAGATCATATGCCCACAAACTCAGCTAACTACAACCTTCAAAATTTTCTCAGACTCAGCTGCTGCCATTTGCGGAGTGCTCAGTGGCCGAACTTCACTTTCTGGTTCAAATGGTTCATGAAGATCTTTGAACACTGACAATATTAAGTTCAGCAGTTTTAATTACCGGATACCTCTAGCCGAGACGTCATCTTCAGCCGACAGATAAAGAATGTACTCACTGTTTGGATCGTGTAGTGATGACATTGGTAGGCTTTTGAACGGTAAATTCTGCGGCAGTGAGAATCTCGACAGACAAACTCCTTGATAACGGTACCCAGTGGAGATTCGTCAATTTAAGAGATAGAAATAATTATGACAATGTTCCAAGACAGAGATTTAAGCCAGAACATAGACACCTTTAGGACGTATAAAAAAATAAAAAGTCAATTTGCCGCGACCCACTAGTTAAATTGGATATAAATAGAACCAAACACATATTGTTGCAGTCTTAATTAACACCAGTGACATCACGAAAAACAGACGTCATTGTTTGAAATTAGTTTTTCCTCTCTTACATACATAAAAGAAAAAAATGTAGTTCCTATCTGTTCCTATAAAATATTTAATATAATTATGGCAGAATACAAGGTACTCAAAAACTATTTCAGGAATAATAAATATAACACACAGAGAGAAACCTGCAAAGATACTAATTTTATTTTATTTTGTTTTTATTTCAAATTTAAAGCATTTTTTTATCAATACCACAAAAAGATAAATTTATGTTTATGCTCCTAAAGTTATATGAAGTATGTTCTAAGTACAAATATATGCTCTAACGTCCGATATTAAGGAATCTAAAACAGGGTATTTACTCAAATATTAATAACAGGTGCTAATGAAAAACTGTTAATTTATAATATGAAATTCTTCAGCATACAAATGTAATGGCAACTTTATATTTGGTAACCACAGCTGGTAGCGTTGCCAGTCTTTGTGATGTTTCGACTTCTGATGCACGTCAAATCAGAATTCGAGTGTTCATGAGAACGAAAAGCAAATTTTCTGCTGGTATTGTATAGTAATTGGAGGTTATATTTGTTTATATATTACAATTTAGTGATTAATTTTGTGTTTTTTTTGGGCAATAACACCACACGAAATAAAACGACGTATATTGCAGGAATACCTAATGTTTAAAAGTCTATTCTGACTTCGTTGTCAATGGCTTTATATTTATTGATGTAGATTGCAAAATGAAAAGTTGATTTATGACATTTAAATTGACATTAGAAAATTTGTTGTTTTTAGATATACAGGTAGCACAAAAAATTCTAAAGATCATGAATTATAGTTAACCAGCTTTCAAATTAGAAGAATTTGAAAGAGTTGTCTTTAGAATTTATAAGTGGCGTTCCTAGGTACGACTTTTTTATAAGATAGCGCATTCGCCAAAAATGCGATCAAAGAATTCTATTGTTTCAGTGATCCCATTAACGTCATAAGGGAAAACCTAGGAAAAACCTTATGAACTATCCCGATATTGGGTTGTTCAAAGGGGAGGTTACCATTAATAATTTCTTCCTTAATTGTCGGTAACCAGATACTATTAAATTCTACAGAAGTAGAAGCGATACAACCGTCTTCATTCTAAAGAATTAAGGCTGAATGTTTTATTTTTTGTTTTGTGTTATATTGTTCTTTGTGAAGTATAGTTGAATTGTCAAATTGTATTTTATGGCCTAGGTCCCAAGAATGTTCACAAATTTTTGATTTTTCAAATTGTCGTTTCTTTATGTAATTCTTGTGTTCATTTATTCGTACATTTAATGGTCTCGATGTTTTTCCAATATAAAATTTATTGCATTCGCAATCTTGTATATGCAGTTTTTTGAGTTCTGGGTTTTGTTTGTTGGTTTTGTTATGATATTAGAGATTTCAGGGTATTTCTTGTTTGAAATGTTGTTTTAACATTAAATCTGTTGGCCACTCTTTTCAATCTTCCTGAACTCTTTCTTCCCAGAACTCAAAAAACTGCATATACAAAATTCCTTGCGAATGCAATAAATTTTATATTGGAGAAACATCGAGACCATTAAGTACGCATAAATGAACACAATAATTACATAAAGAAACGACAATTTGAAAAATCAAAAATTTGTGAACATGCTTGGGACCTAGGCCATAAAATATAATTCAACTATACTTCACAAAGAACAACATAACACAAAACGAAAAATAAAACAGTCTGCCTTAATTCTTTTGAATTAAGGAAGAAATTATTAATGGTAACCTCCTTTTGAACAACCCAATATCGGGATAGTGCATATGGTTTTTCCTACGTTTTCCCTTATGATGTTAATGGGACCACTGAAACAATAGAATTCTTTGATCGCATTTTTGGCGAATGCGCTATCTTATAACAAAGTCGTACCAAGGAACGCCACTTATAAATTCTAAAGACAACTCTTTCAAATTCTTCTAATTTGAAAGCTGGTTAACTATAATTCATGATCTTTAAATTTTTTTGTGCTACCTGTATATCTAAAAACAACAAATTTTCTAATGTCAATTTAAATATCATAAATCAAATTTTCATTTTGCAATCTGCATCAATAAATATAAAGCCATTGACAACGAAGTCAGACTAGACTTTGAAACGTTTGGTATTCCTGCAATATACGTCGTTTTATTTCGATTGTGGTGTTATTGCCCAAAAAACATAAAAGTAATCAAGAATATGCCACAAACAACGTTTAGAAGACAACAATTTAGTGATTTTATACAAAAGAAGATACTGTTAATATATAACCTGGTTTCTCGAAGTTTCCTCGGCCTTCCATCATCTTGAAAAGATTGATCTCAATCATTTCAATTTAACGTTGTATGTTGTCTTAAAAGAAAAGTCTGATGTTAAATTCGCCCCAACTGCACGCTGGCCGGTCGACCGTCATATTTGAAAAATTGAAAAAATTATGTACGTAGATGACAGACGGACCGCTGGCCGAAACGAGCAGACGTTACACTTTGAATACCAAGCAGGAGGCATCGGAAGCCGAAAATAAGGGCGACGCGAAGGGTACGCAAAGTAATGGGACAGACCGGACAATGGAGAGCCTATCTTGTTTGTCAGAAAACTTTTGGCAGTTTGACGCCTTGTTTTTCACTCCTTGTTTGTCCCGAATAAATTGTAGGAATTGAAAAATGCATTTTCACATGTGCGTCCTCAGGAATTTCATTTAACTTTTCAGCTTATGTGTAGAGTGGGCGGTCATCTGTTTTCCTTCTGTCGAGATATTAATGTGTTAAAATTTAATGCCTCCAGACGGGAGTTTTTAATCTCACACTTTCATTATGTGCTCTTTCATTTCGGGACAATGTAATGTTTTTTTGTAATGATTTATTTTCTGATTCAGTCGGCGGCGAGATTTTTGTTGTCGTTAGAACATCATTTATATTACATCTCAGTCGTGTTTACAATGTAATTAATTTAATACTCTCTTCGAATTGTCATTACTTTGTACGCAAGATAATATACATTATATATCCTATATAATATACATTGTTTCTGGTCAGGGAACCTTCATCAGTTGCGCTTCCCACAATTGAATGTCCTCTCGAACACTTCTTTATGTATTTGAAACCTTTCGTTAAATTTGAAGACGCGAGATGTCGGTCTTACATCTCGCTTCTTCAATATTAATTTAAGTTTATTCGTCTTTGTCTTAAATAGAGAAAGCTTCTTAATGGTAATTGTTCCTTATGCAACATAGAATTCGAGCTAGCCTCTTCTTCTTCACCATTTCAGGTAGGTATTAGGTTTTTGTCATCTTTTTCTTGGTCTGTCAATACTTCTTCTGCCTCTACTGTTATAGCTCAATATTTTCTGAGGGAGTCTCTATCATCTCCATTCTGCCTACATGCTGTTTCCATTTTCCCATATTTTCGGTAAATCTTTCGTTTATGCTGAAAATGTTGAGTTCAGTTCTTACACTATCATTTTTTAATCTGTCCATACATGTGCAACCTTTAACCCTTCTTAAGATTTTTATTTCTGGACATGTTTTCATTTGTCTTGGTTATTGTCCAGATTTAGTGTTCTAGACATTATTCTACACACAGGTACATAGTTATTAGGTTTTTCTTCAATATCTTTATGTCCATCGTGTGATATATCGGAACCTAAATGTTTAAAATATGATACCGGTTCTAATATTTAATTATTAACCACTATCTTAGATCTGACAGGGTACTCACCTGAAAAAGTCATTAGTGTGGTCTTAGTATTTTGCATGCCCACTGCCTACGCGAGTCTAGGTTTATCTCCCAGTACCTCAAAGAGAAACCATTGTCCACTTTTAATCCACTTTTTAGTGTCCTGTCATAACCTACAGTTCTCTTTCAGTATTTCCAATGTCAAATCTACTAAGATATATTAATCCCTACAGAAGGGTCCTGGTCTTCCAAGATGGGGGTTGATCATAAAAACTCTATATACTTACAGCACCAAAGTAAGTCTTGAAGACAGGACTGATCAAACGATGGCGACATGGGCGAATGAAAAATGATGATGATGAAAGAGATGGATTCATAATGCAATCAAATTTGTACCCTTAAATATAAGAGGTACTGAAAGAAACAGAAGTAGCTTATGCTCTAAACAAGAAAAGATATTGACTACGCAGCTATATCTGAAACAAACGAAAATGAAAGAGACAAAATATTTAAGCTACGTAAATGAGAAACTTCATATGCCCAACATGTCTGTGGAGCATACATATCTAATGGCTATGAGCGTAGCTGAACAAAAAAGAAAAATTAAAATAGGTATAGTACAAATAAAATAAATGATAGACAAACGACTTAAACTTAATATTTAGTTCAGGTTCATAAAATTCAGGCATCAAGTGTCCATTGTTAGGTTTCGCAGCCAGAACACCGCTTCATCTGTGCAGGTATCGAGCGTCTGCAGGCCACACTCCAGTTTACTCCCGGAGCAGTCATCGAAAATATCTTGCAAACTCTGGACCTCTCCATATTCGCACAATGGGTTGTCGGCTAGTCCCCAGCGGTGTAGTGTTGATTTGCATCTGCCTTGTCCGCTCCTAAAGCGGTTTAATGTTGTCCATGGTGTTCTTGGCTGGTTGAACTCCTCTAGCCCTCGAGTTGGATGTTTACCAGTTGCTTGCTGGGGACATCGGCAGTAGCCCAGAGTGACTGACATTAGCGATCAGCGTCGAAATTATTGTCAACCAGCGCTTTACCTATTATCCAGAATAATCTACGAGATTTGAGTCGTGTTACGAAAATTCGGTAAGAGTGTAGAGGCAGGTCTTGATTGGTGACGATTTTGTTGTATTCTTTAAGCATTGCTTCTCTTCTTTGAAGGTCTGGAGATTGGATGTTAGCCAAGATTGGCAGTCACTCTTATTAGTAAGTTACAAAGTACCCGTGATAGTTCTTATGATCCGGTTGAGTTGCACGTCGACTAAGGATGTATGACCGGTGTACAATATTCAGCGGTCGAGTACAAAAGGCCTAGGGTAGTCATTGTCAATACATTGGCTGGAGCTCCCAATGATGTGCAAGCTAGGTTGTTTTTCAGGTTGACTCTAGATTTCTGTTTTGCTGCAGCATGTTTCAGATGTTCTCTATATGTAAGCGTTCCATCTAATTTAACGCCTAAATAGGTTGGGCAAACTTCGTGTCTGAGCGACGTATTACAGAAAGTCAGGTTTATCGATCGATGTGTCAGCCGCGTGGAAGCATGTTGCGACTGTCTTGTTAGGGTTTGGTTTTAAGCATTAACGGAGAAATATTCTTCCAAGTTTCTAAGATACATATTTATTGTAATCTCTAGTGCTTCAAATGTGTTTGCCTTCGTCGAAATAGCCAGGTCGTCGGCGTATGGGACGTTGTATCAGAAATGTCGCTATGATTAATGTTGAAGTGAACTGGGGCGAGGCTAGAACCTTGGGGAAGTCCATTATTTAGTATCCTTTCTTTGTTGACTTTATTAGCGACTCGGACTGGAAGCAATGTTGAGTGAGTTCCAGATGAGTTTTTTGAACTCTATCCATGGGAATATTTGGGTAATCTTGTGAATTAAGTCGTGTTTCCGGATGATATCATCTGAGGCTATTAGGTCGATGAACATCACTCACATTTTTCGATGTTAGAGTCAGGACCTGGTCACAGCAGCTCCTACCCTGTCGAAATCCTGCTTCCTCTCTAGGGATGACCCTGTCAATCCTAGCAGATACGCGTTTAAGCATAATACGTTCCAGTAGCTTGTATGGGACACACATACATACGGTAATGAGAAGCCTTTTCCCAGGTTTCACTAGGCTTCAGTGCGGCAATTATACTAGAAAGTTGCCCTTAGAAAACGTAGCAGCCAAACATTTCCTCATCAAGGACCAGCTTTCTGCAGGAACTCCGGTAGAACACCATCAACCCCTGCCGTCTCATCGACCTTCCGACAGTTGATCACTTCATCTCTACGTTGCTTATGTTATCAGAAAATGTGTCTGAGGCAATTCCAGTTCTCATGAAGTTCTTAATTTGTGTTTTAATGTGTTATTTGAAGTTTTTACCGATGGGATTTTTGGAATTACCTATCAACCTGGAAGCCATTGCTGACATTTCGTCAGGTTTTATAGCCCTATTAATTTGAGGTTCAGGTCTTTTATCACCACTTAGTTTATCCAAGATATTCACGGCTTTTTTACTTGAGTGGGCAGCGTCTGTATTTTCAACACAACACAAGAAATATGATGTTCTCTTAAAGAAATAAACGTTTTTGTAATTGTGACCTGTTTGGAGCTATTAATAAGAAAATTCTACTAAATATTTTTTTCCATCGTAGTGAGTGACGGTAAAATTTTATTATTGACGATGATGTTGGAATGTTATCTAATTTTGACGATAATTTCCTGTTGATTCAGACCATTTACTAGTATATTCCATCAACAATGTTTATCATGTTTTCGTTGATTTTCAGTGAATCACTAATGTTAGATGTTTTTCCCCAGTATTAAAAAATAATGTTATGTTTTTTAATTCTGAATAATTTACACAAAAATTTAGTAAATCTTTGATATCATAAAAGAAGAACATTTTTTTGTATGTATTCAGATTATGAGATTTTCCTTTTTATTTTAAATAAATACGGCGTTCTGGATTTTAGAAAAAAGCTAATGGTGAATATTAAAGTGTTTTTGTTGATGAATATAAAATTATGACAGGTGTACCTGAAAATTGGTTATTAAGTTTAATAGGGTATTTAAACAGAATTTATTACAAAATTTCATAGATAAATAATATAGTAAATTGGTATGTTATAAATATTTCAATGTTGACAAATTTGGTGATATGACATGTTTTGAAGTTTTTTTGATTTACGCTCACTATTACTTGAGTCGCAAAAATTAACAAGATATTGACTAAATATTTTTGTTGTAATGACATTAGGTATCAACTCTGACCCTGCCTATGGAGGGCACTGTTCTAAACAAGTTGATGTTCTACACTCTAGAATTAACAGTGTTGATAGCGTTCATTTTATCATCTGTTCTCATATCCCAATCTGCGGCCGTGTTTAAAAACTGTTGCATTCCGTGCGATTTTCCCAAAAAGTTTTAATTAAACTTGACTTGTTTATATAGGTAGTTGTCACTAAAGTAAATACGTAAGTGTTAAATGTACCAGAGTAAATGAAATCTGACACTTGGAGTGGAACTTGATCCAAAACCCAGAAATAAGCGATATATTGTCTATGTCCAGGATTGATTTGCAATACAAAAAATATAAACCAAATTGATATTCTCCACCTTCTTAGATCGACTGAAAATTATGTAATAATTAAGTTCTGTAATAATTAAGTAAGTTTTGGTGGCGCTCTACAATGTCCCTCTCCCGAGATCTCACGTAATTAATAGTAAGTGCATTGCCATATAACATATTACAAGACAGAACAGTAAAATTATGGTTATAGTTTGATAGCAGCAAACGAGATCTCTGTAGAATAATGGAGTTGACATCAGAATATTTAAAAATAACTGACCCTGGCCCGCTTACAGGGGGTTGACTAATCAGTACAAAATTAAATGTAATGTGAGTAAAACGTACTGGCACATCACATACCGTGTTTATGTCTATACTTAATGCGCCTAATGCACCACCCTCTCTCATGTAACGGTCTCCATGTGAATATAGCAGCGACAATAACATTAATCAACTATATATAAATAGGCAAAGACAAAACGATTAGGTACCATTTTCTCCTCAGTCTCTTAATCGATTTTCTTCATTTTTGTTTTGTTTAGTAGCTACTGACGACATTCAGTGCAGAATGCTAATATTAATTTATAATATTGGTTCATTCATTAAATAAAATTTAATAAAAATTCATTATTTACGTCCATACTGTCAATGCCAAACAATTGATAGTGCCAGCGCCGCCAGACGGTCAAAACTTAAAACTTTGAGTAATTATATATGAAGAGATCGTTAGATGCTGTTATATTCTGAGAGCATGTACTTCTCGAAGTGGCATGCAAGCATTGTTATTGTTTAGTGGTAAAATAGTCAATGTAGTAGATCAGTATTGATTTTTCGGACGCGTTGCATTAACTTTCATATTAAATATTCTGTTTTAATGTGAATTTAATTATTTGATTAATATATTATTATCACAACCTTCCCAAAAGTGTTGTGTAAAAGATTGTCAGACGGCGGACAATAGAGAATGTATTAAATATTTAAGTTCTCCTAGGGTTGTTGGTCCTCTCTATTCTTTAATATTCCTGAACTTGATTGAAACCGCAAATGACGAAAACTTTTAGATTGCAAAGAACAATCTTCCAATTATTATATCGAATATTTTGCCAGGAGCAGTTCCAGCCAAAAATTTGGGGGGTCATTCATTAGTCAAAAATATTTCGAATACGATATTTTGATTACATTTTTATTTTCTTTTTACTTCAATATATTTGTCAATATGAGTGAACAATTTTGGTCATTACATCTACTTCTACGAGTTTTCCACAACTCTGTTTCTTATAAACATATACTTTTTACAATTTCATGAAATAGGGTCCAATTTCGACCACTGGGCGACCACTAGTCTTATTTAAACCAATTAACAAAAATAAAACTTTACGTATAAACACTATATCTATTGATAGAAACCACATTAAAATATTGGGTTATTACTAAAATTATATTCGAAGGTATTCACAATGTATGACAGACATCACCAATCAATTATTGGCCGAATTTGAAAACTAGCAAATGAATTTAATTTGAATTAAATCTATCTGAAAAATAAGCTTTTCTGCTTCAAAATTAATAATAGGAGAATGCAAGACATAACTACTTTACCATCTCCAATAGCTAAAGAAGCGACCAGCTTTCGATGGACAGAGCCGATACGTACAGCGAGACATCGTTTGGCAGGGTAGTGGTGAATTTTCTGTGTGTATATAATTTGCATAGGGTCCAACTGGCGTCAGTTCGGGCGACATAAAAAGAACCTTTCCGGACGTCCCGAAGAAACATTCACTGGCCAACTGTCACCACGCAAGAAGAAGACGAGCAGGAAGCCATCGCATACATATGCAAACATTATACGTATCGTTTCATATACAATCATCTATCCTTTATATTTCGGTTTGCCAGGGTGGATGTCTGTTGTCCGTTTTTGAGACGTTCTGGACGACAGGAGACAGTGGCGGACTTAGACGAATTTATTGATGAAAATTTTAAAATTACTTGGTTTCCTTCGGCGTACGTAAATTTGAGGTGCAGTAGGTAATCTGATATAAGAAAACTTATGCAAAATAAGAGAGTTTCAATTAAGGAAAGACCGATAAACCATAGTTGGGAGCAGTGTTTTATGAGCACATAATACAAAATAACATTGTGGTTTTCTACATGTTGGGGCTTATAAAATTAGATAAGCTGGATACCTTATACCTACAGTAAAGTTTTCTTCCTACATAAACAACAGTCCCAATTCGAGACAAAGTGTAGGTTCTGGAAGCAGGTTTTCATGTTTCATGGCTTCAGTTAAATAGGAAAACAAAATTGCCGGAGAACCTTGATGCTTGGGGCTGCGACTGGATATATTGTCAACACAATACACGTAATGTTGCTTCATTTTAATCAAAGTATATTATTTTTCAAATAGAAATTGAATGAGGAAACGTGCATCTCGACATATTACTACTTCGAAAAGATACATAATTCATTTACTTTTTGGTATATTAATAAGTTTTACTTGTGTGCAATAAATATGAAGGTTCACGATTATTCACAGTAAATAAAATGAAAATAGCGTGCCATGTTTCAGGAATTAAAGAAGGGTTCATGGCAAAACAGTTATATTTTTGTGTTTTCCAGTGAGGAAAATTGAGAAATATTTAATGGTGTTAACATAATCACCTACATCTAGTTTGAGTCATCTAAGTTTCAGCACTTCTCCTCCAAGTTAAGACAGCAACTAATAAACAAAGGACCAATTTAAATGAACATTCTTGTTAAAAATATACCAGTACTATCATTGAGAAACCTCTAGTAACAGTGTATTATGCTTGAATGTTAAAAGGAATTTAGCGCCACAATCGAGACTAAAATCGTTTCATGCTTTTCAGTTCAAACTAAGGAATGATATCAGGATTCATATCTAAGGTTATCTTATGATAAAATTGAAGATATTGCTGAAGGGAATTTAAATAAATTTTGTAGTTGCAAGTAACAATATTTATATATTATATAAATTTTTAAAATAGCTTCTCGGCAGTCTAGGTAGTACTACAATCTTTCTGAATATTTTGTAACAACATAAATCAGAAAATTAGCTGAAACACTGTCTTTGGCTGTTTTCTGAATGATATTTGGGGCATGTTTTTCAATGTTTAAGTACTTCTTGGGAAATAACACCACAGTTACGAAAATTGCTGTATATTCCAAAGAAACTATGAATAAAAAAGGCACAATTCTAAGATGTAAAATTAAAATAATTGACAATATGTATTATTTGATTTCTGACGTATATTGTCAAATATTTTAATTTTACATCTTATAATTGTGCCATTTTATTCATAGTTTCTTAACCATTGACAACGGGGTCTGACCTAGACCCCGAAACGTTTGGAATATACAGCAATTTTCGTAACTGTGGTGTTATTTCCCAAAAAGTACTTAAACACTGTCTTTGGCATTCACATTAATAATACTATAAGCACTGGCGGGAATACAGACAGTTATTTACAAATTTTCCCGCAGAAAAATCATTAGGAGTTTGAAAACAGTAGGTACATAGAACGAGATTAACAAGTGACACAATTATCTTAGCTAGTAATACATTAATAATATTTTTGAAAAAAGAATATGTATAGGAAATAACAATGACAAACCAACACTATGGAGGAGATATGTTGACACATTTATGTGATGTGAAGACTTGAAAATTACAAAAATTTGATGTTCTCATGGTATTATAGAAACATAAATGCCATGAATAAAAGAATTTAGGGAAAACCTATATATTTAAATTTAATTTCTTACACTCTGTTGCAAGTGAAGAAAGGTACCTACCTCTACCTACAGTGCTGTTTTAAACGAGCATACATCACATTTATCCAGTGAAACGTTTGACAAAGAAGATACCACTATCAAAGAACCTCTAATTCAAAATCAGTATCAAATGGGTTTTATATATAAAACTATAAGAGAAACAAAGAGAAGGATAATGGAAAATTAAAGGGTATAGTTCACATTTATTGTATAGTTTCATCACTGTGCAGGATCGCCACTAGAAAACTGTTTTAAAGTAATAATAACGGTAAATTTCTCCAGTGATTACTTGTAAGGAAAAAAGTGTAAATTAAGCTTAAATGAAGTGATATAACCAAAAGGGTGAAAAAATAGTCGTATTTCAGGTTTGTGAAAAAAATTAATGTTGAGCAAAAAAGAGGAAAATTTTATAAGTAGTGGTATTTAATGTTTTTTTAATAACGTTCACTAAGTATACGTATTACCCTTGGGCCTGCTTGTTACTAATTTCGTGGATAGCACTCAAATTAGTATTTTTGAAAAGACCAATCAATAATTTTCGTGAGCCTCTTGCAAGGTCATTAGTGCTGAACTCTGAAATCTAAAATCGGGCTTGAAATCCTGTATGATTTCCCTAACAACATGTAGGAATCGCAGTTTTCTAATCAGGTACTTTTCTAATTTTGACAGTAACAGCGACTTAGTAGTAAAATGTTAATTTAATGAAATTATTGGCATTAATGCATTAGTGCTGGTTTGTATTTATTAAATGTAAGCATTCGATATGTAGATGCAGTGAATGAACATAATACAGGATATTATACCAAATTAGTTATAGTGCAAATTTTATTTAACCCAATTGATATCCTATAGAGATAGAAAATTATATATTATGTAGTAACGCTATACCGAAATTCAACTGCCGAATCATAGAAAGTTGTTTTTAGTTTGTAGATGTTTGTGGAAGTTCAACTTTTCTGAGGGTTGAAGCCTTTTATGAAAATCAAAATGTATACCATGCACTTCGCGATTATTTTGGTCAGCATCATCATCGATTAACTGAGAGTACAATCGAAAAATTTAATTTCAGTAAACCGGGTCTGCAGGAGACGTGGAAACACCTGAGCGTGTTCGTAGAGTTCGTACAGCGGAAAACATTGCTGCTGTTCGAAAAAATCTGGCAGAAGAACCAGCCACCTCGAGACGTCGTTGTGTTCAACAATTGCATATTTCACACAGCTTGCTGAAGCGAATTTTGTGAAGAGACTCATAAGGTTTAATTATTTCAAGAACTAAAGCTTACCGACTATTTGAATGGTCGTCATGGCTGAATGGTTGTTCGAACACACTGAAGTGGATGTTGACTTTATGAAGAAAAGCATCTTTAGTGATGAGGACACTCTCATCTCAGTGGATTCATCAACAAGCAGAATTGCCGCTATTGGGTAAATGAGAATCCAATAGTGCTTGTGGAAAAGCCAATGTATTCGCAAAGAGAAACTGTTTGCTGCGGTTCAAGGGCTAGCGATATCATCGGACCCTACTTCTTCGAAAATGAAGTTGGCCAAGCCGTTACCGTGAATGGTGTTTGGTATCGCGACATGATAACAAACTTTTCTGTGGCCGGAATTCAAAGATCTGGATCTGGACGATATGTTGTTCCAATAAGATGCTGCCACTTGTTCACAGGTAACGAAACAATGGGTATTTTGCGCAAAAATTCAATGGTCAAGCTTTCTCACGGAGTGATAATGTCAAATTGGTGCCTACATCATGCGATTTGATATCGTTGGACTTCTTTCGTTTAGTTTATTGGAAAGAGAAGGTGTAAGCGGATAAGCCTACGACAATTTAAAAGCTAAAGGATGAAATAATTCGGCACATCAACCGTATTGAACCTCAATTATGCGTCATCGAAAATATCGACCATTGAATCGAGGTATGCCGCCGAAGCCATGGCGAGTATTTGATCAATATTTTGTTTCACAACAAAAATCATAAGAAAATAAAAGTAAAACAATTTCCTAAATACTCTGCATTTTATTTACAATTGACATCGGACCTTATTAATAATTCTCTTTTATATCTCATACGGTTAATAACTTCCCCGTATGAAAATCTACCAAATATCAGATATTTACACTCAACAGGAAATCCAACAGATTTTTGATCGTACCAAAACTGTTTTTACGTAAAATCTACAAAATATTTTACTGTTTGAAATGTATATAAGGCATTTCTAATAATCCGTGGAGATTACACAGGCTTCGAAAAAGCTTAAAATCTTCCCTAAATCCAGTCCAGTATTATCCTTTATGTAAATTTGTACCATTCTGACCGACGAAATGGGTATACACGGCCGCACATATCGTATCGGTTATAAGTATCGACATGGCTATATTAGAGGGTCACTCTGAATTATTTACAAGGCACTTCCGCGTGCCGATTTTCATGGAAATTGCAGCAAATAGGTACGGGAGACCGACGGCGAAGCCTCTGGTTGTCCGACAGCGATTTTTATTCTTGAACAAATGACGCTGAAACCGATCTTGGGCATCGTAGATCTCCAGATTTGGATAGTAATGGATTTCGGATGCTGATAGATGTAGTTAAAGAAGGGCGCTCTGGAATGAGTCATGAATTTACAGTATTTTTGCTGCGACATTGATTTTTAACTTTTTTTTCATGAATATGTATATGTAAGCGTTCTAAGTGAATTGAGATGAATTTGGGTAACTCTATGTACTTTTATGTAATTTTGAGAGATAGGAGCAGCTGGTTTGATTCATTCTGGTATTTTAAGTTTATGTAGATTCAATATTGGACAAATGCAAAAAATTGTGAAGCGATATTGTGTTTTCTCAAGTTAAGTATACAAAATATCCATTGTGGGATATTGATCTATTGTATTCACGTATTGTATTCACGAAGTTTTACTTTTGCCTATGCAGTCTGTAATTATTACACAACTTCATTAAATTTAAATGCAGAATGTAGTTTGGCATATGTCTTGACTTATACTGTTTTCGCCTAGGACAAATTACTCTTTCTATAAATCGTGGGATTGGCCAAATGCAACATATTATTTAGGAAAGGTGATTCTGCAAAGACAAATGGATTCCTAGGGCACATCCAAAAATACTGATTATATTAAGATGAAAAGTAAATTCCTTAGAATCAAAATAATTCAGGTAACTGCAACAATTAATGGAATATTACTACACTTTTATCTGTGAATAAAATGTCACAAAATATAAAATGGAAATTGGATTGCAATATAATGAAGATTCCCACAAACCAAAATCCTACGAGCCAATTATATTGTCTCATTATATACAATGTGTCAGAAACTGAGGGGACGACAGAATATCTTGGAAAGTTGGCATCAACCCATAAAATATTCTCAACAACTGTTTGTGGAGTTTTCGCTGGCTAAGTTCTACTAGTTATTACGCCATCCTAAGTGACTAATAACTCGTTGTATATTATCTCTGATTCCTTGGTATTTATTTTTAGGTGTATTTCACTGTTTTCTATTAGGTATTTATTTTTCCGCTAAGGTACATTTAGTAGATTTAAGCCAGTTTACAGACATACTAAGTTTAATCTGGCTGCATTATAACTTCTGAAAGATACTCAATATTGTTATATACTCCGTGGGGTCAATTAAAATTGTAAAACTAATTTTCACTCTCACTTTCTAGAAACTTTTATTTACATCAAATATACACAAAAGCTGATTCGAATATCACAAATATAATACAACATAAGCTCTTCGTCGCACTAACTAACTGCCGCGATGATGGGTCGCTTCTTTTAAAACCAGCATCGAATCTTCTCGTACAATCCATTATCAATTCTCCAGTTGCCGAGCTATTTCGAGATTAATTTTTTTGTCCTAACCGCGATCGATGTCGTACGGGAATGAAACCAGAGCCGGCTTAGGTAAATTTCGTTACAATATCTTTGCTGATATGGCGCCACCCTCTTTCATTCATTTCTTGCTCAGAAATTCTGAGCTGCCTTCTTATATTTTTTTGTGACATAATTTCCATGTCCATCATCGATACAATGTAAAATTAATTTACCTCCACCTTGTTCACTGAGTCAGTGTTAACTTTTGTCTTGGAGTATATGCTTTCGCGAAATCTGAAGCCGTTAACAACACGCTAGCTGTAAAAAAAATATTTAAATGCATTATTTCAGGTTACTAATGAATCTACCTTAGATATTTCCGAGTAATTTGTGTGACCGGATATAGTATACACTGTATTCTGTTTTGTATGACCTTGATGAATGCTTATACTACTAGCGAGACTTAATGAATTGTGTTTTCTTCTGGTATTTATTTGGGTTGGGTGTACAACAATTGTTTCCATATTTCTTTCCTATTGGAACGAAATCCAACATATTCAAAGTAGAGTGCATTATGTGAGATGGATTTTTTTCCAATATATTCGCATACTTTTAATACTGAAAACGTTCATATACCTCCTTGACTGTTGTCAGAATGTGGGTGTAGTATACTTAACAATTTAACGTTCAATTTTTTGTACTGGATAATACGATTATCATGATGGCGTGACTGATTACATATATTGTACTACTTTAAAGGGTTTCCCGTCTCTTAAAGGGCATATTGAAAGCCCTCTACTGAGGATGGAATAGAATAATATATGGCTTAGTTCAGTAAATTTGCCGGTTCATATATGAATTTTCCGATTACCTTGTCAAAAATTTGCCCGAATCGCTCCAGAATTCAAATTTTTACTAATATTTGTGCAATTTTTATGTTAAAATGTATTTAGTAAAATAGTTATGGAGTTTGTTGTGTAACGGTAGCTGCTCCTCTCTGTATATTTATAATGTGACGTTCGTCTGAAGCAGAAAGAGGCTGAGGGTCTTGGATTGCCATTATAACACACAAAGGCATCTCGTTAGCGGTGTAATGCGAAATAAACGGACGCGAGTGGACACTCTGGGGACGCCTCAGGTATCCTAAGTTCTCATCATGTCATGCTAAGGGTCACTACAGTTGAAAGCAGTGGCGTAGAAAGTCATTCTTAAAGAAGTTCAATAAACAGAGAGATTTTAGGTGACAACATATAAAACATCTTTTCGAAATTAACATCTTATAGTTATTGGACTTTCCCAATTACTTTCTTCTGAACAAGCTATTTACAGAAATTGTATCGGCATACGGATTCCCTGCGACAGTCAGTTGATGAAAACAAGAAAGCAATCTGAGCTTAAAGTAGTAACATGGTAGTGACCAGAGAAAGTCATGAAGTAATGTTTTTCAATGTTTAAGACCTGAAGAGTCTAATTAGGTGTTTAGGTTTAACATGTGTTAAATTTGTATGTACATTAACTTTTATACTGGTTTCCAACAACTATTAGGGGGTTTCTGTATTGACTTCAAAGGAGATCGAGGAGTGGGTTTTGGGAGGGTATATGTTATTAAAAAAATGTAATTGTCTTAAAGAGATAAGAGTTTTGCTAATGATTTAAAAAATGAGTAGGTTGTCATTTGGTCTTGTCTCGATTGTTGCATTATATTAACGAATATTTTGATGGTATGATATAGTTTTTTATAATGTGACATTTACGGTTTCCCAGAAATTGGACAAAAGTTTTTGAGATTGCTATTTAATGACTCTCTACTAAGTTCACTGAAACTATTTAATCAAATTGGATATTTTACACAGTTTTCTATTAAGGCAGATCACGAGATGGTGCCATTTATTATTGTGTAATAGAAAGCATACCATTTTTCAGAAAATCGGAAAATTAATTGTAGTAATTCATACATATCGCCGAAGTGTCACCTAGACTTTCTCCATGAATATAAATTATGGATCATATACTGAGTTTGTCCCTGTTTTCATTTTTATATAATTTATTTGTGAACATTCTTGGAAGACTACTAAAATACGGTTGAAAATAGTTATTTCAGGACCCATTTTCATGGGTACGTTCTAAATATTCTGGCAGTTTGGTACTTACACAGAATTCTGTAGAGCCTTAAGAAAATTAAGTTTCTGGCTTTCGCGGTTAATTTTGGAATGCTAATTAGAAGGAACGTTTAAGTGCCTTAATTACTTACTAAAGTGGAAGCAAGTTTGTAAAAAATAAATAATATAAAACCAGTTGAGGGAAAAAATTAGGAAAAAATTTACCAATAATAAGAAACTGAATACATTTTAAAGAACTCTCAAACATTCATTAACACAGAAATTATTTGACACGCCTTACACTGATATTGTAAACCAATATTTACTTTAAGGGTGGTCCCCTTCTGCATATATATGCATATAAAGCCTTTTTATTTGAAACTGTGTAATTATTTGGTTTATACGACATTTTATTTATTGTATTTATTTTGATGGTTGTATTTGTGACTCACAAAAATTTATGATATTTCGTATCTAATCCAGGAACCTTAGTTATGAACTAGATAAATGATATCTAAGGTATTTATCGGTTATCATGACATAAATGTTGTCAGTATGTTACTATTCTAGTATCATTACATAAATTGAAATTTATCGAATTGACGAATAAGTTGATCTGTTGATCTGTTGAATAATTCAAAGAAATTATTGTTTAAATAATTTGGATACTGACACATTTTTTCTGAAATAATGGACAGATACGGTGCACCACCTCCTCCACCGCCCGGTCATTATGGACCACCACCACCTGGAGCATACGGACCACCACCACCTGGAGCGTATGGACCTCCACCACCGGGACCACCACCCCCGCCACCTCCACCAAGGGATGATTGTTGCATTTGTTGTGTGATCTTATAGTTCGATAATTTTACTTACAGTTAGTTATATTAAATGCCCTATTTATGAATAAATAAACCAATTTATACACATCTGTTTTGTTTATGTGGATAATGTTGAAATCGAATATTACAATTTAGATATAAACTGTGATACAAGGATCATCAGATAAGTATTTTTTTAATTGCTTTAAAATAATCTATGCAGGGCTCTTCAAATAAGATGGTCTGCTGGGCGTTTTAATATGTTAGTGATTTGAAATTTTGGATGTGGGGGTTTTCAACGATATTCTTTTTAAATTAAATAATTTTAACTGTCGGCCACTTCCGATTTTAACGGTTGTTCACTGTAACTTTGTTATTTTAAATAGAATGGTATATTTTTTAATGATGAATTCTAAAAAAAATAAAGGTAGATTTTATAACTATTTTGTATGTTTAAAATGAATAATTTTTGACATAATTAATGAATTTTGAAAATGTCAGCTATGGTTAACACAAGAGGCACACAGTAAACTCAAATTTAGATTGTTAATCTATATAGGGAACTCCAAATTCCAAAGATAATAGTTTTTCATATTAGAAGTACATTCTCCTGTTTATTAGTATCTTTATTTTGTCGATTTGATTAACTGCTTTGTTTATATATATTTTTTGGATATTCATTTTGTTTCTTTAGGAAACGCAGCTGTTTCTCAAAAAGTTCACAAAAAAATATGTCGGAGAGAAATGCTAACTAATAATATAAATGCGAAAGTACTCACATGTTTGTGTACTTGTTAGGCTTTCATGTCAAAATTGCTGAATTGATTATGATAAGTTTTGGTTTTGCCTTGAAAAATATTTGCTTGTAATATTATTAGGAATATCCTATATACATTTAAAGATTCCTAAGATACGTTTTTTTTTAATTGTAAATCTTCTGCCACAACATTATAACCATGGGTTGGATTCATGTGCCATGTTGTTTTTGAGTACGTATAATAATATATTTTAACATACCTAAACGGGAAACTTCCTAAAATACTTTTTCACCAGAATGCATTTCCAATGAGTTACCTCATCTATTTGTCGGCAATGGGAGAGAAAATACACAATAACTATCAAAATAGATATTTACCTCCTCAATTAATCAGAAATCACTCCTCAATTTATAGGACGGATCCTCCTGAAATAATAGCATATTGTATAAAAATATGTTAATTAAATTGTGTCACCATGTTTTACAGAAAAATGAGTTTGGTTGAATATTGCCCAATGAAAAAAAAGCAAATCTCTGTGGAGCAATTCACTTTAAAAATCATAAAACCTTAGAACGTTTTCCGAGTCACCCCCAACACGAACAACAGCCAATCTCATTTCGTTGTACGTGTTGCCGACGAAATAAAATTATTCCGTCTCATTTCGCTCATATTTACGGCCGCCGAGTATATTAGCTGGAACTGCGAAGAGAAGTGCCGCGGACTAAAAGGAGAAATAATATTTTACAAGAGTGTATACAAATTGCGGGAGTTTCTCAAAAGAGAGCAAAAGCGACTGTTAACGCCTATTCTTCCGCCGCCCGCTCTTCTGGTTATAACTAACACTTTGACGGTAACACACACAATACAACGGGCTTCCGAGTGTATGGCTTTTTTGCGCCAAGAAAATGGGAAAAGTCGACGTAGATAGACTCCTAATTTCCCCCCCGACTTTCGCAAGGGTGGAAAAATAGTTAAGATCTTAACGTCGTTATGATAAGTAAGCTCTTTTGTACTTGCCTCGCTTTGACGTTGTTATGTTATCCCGGGTTATAAAATGTGAAAAACGACATTAAAATTCACACACTTCAGTGCATTAGGATACTTTATAGATATAAAAACTTGTAGAAAACTTATTTAAAAATGGCAAATGAAAAGCACTCTTTATGTTATTTTAAAAAATTAAGCATAGTATACAATTTCCGTTATATATATATATATATATATATATATATATATATAAAATATTTTTTGAATATTTTTACTCGGTATACATTGATTAATAGAAATTAGTTAAAAGGAGCGGCGTTCGTTTGAGGCTGAGCGAGGGGAGCGAAAGCTTCTTACGAAATATAATTCCTGTCTCTCGTTATCTCCCTGTCTCTGTTTCTTTTACTTTATGTGATTTTAGTAATGAACATAATAAATAATTAAAATAATTTTCACAAATTTGTTTTGATTCAAGTATTGAACCTAATGGGTCATTTAGTTCTTAAATATATAACTACAAAGAAACATAAGTCATGTAATCTAACTTTTAATTAAAATATAAAGTTCGATGAATTATAATAATTTAAACCGCTTAGTCTGTTGATTATTTTCAGGCTATGTTATCAGGTCACTTTAATTATAACAGATTAAATGATGGAAATATTATTTAAGTCGATATTTTTTTAAATAACCAAGCATCTCTAGACTATTCTTTAATGAAGCTGCTATACTATAGTTCAATCTAACACATATTAAAACAAGTATATGTTATAGAACGTTAATGAACGAAATTGACTAATGAAATGTACCCGATATACCAAGCGACACAATGGAATCCAAATTTTCAAGAAGTTAGCTACTTGTAAACATATGTTTCCTGAGGTGCTTGCTTTTTAAAACACAGTCTCACTTACCTGATAGAAAATAATTTATTTTTTCTATTTGTTATAGATATTGTAGTAAGTGTGTAAATTCACAATGATTTCATAAATAATAAAGTTTAAACAAATACAAAGACAAGGCTGCAAAAAAACTAACTTTTCGTTTCGAAATATATTTTGACAATACTACTAATACCACAAAACAGGATTTTTTTGTTTACGCTGACCTTAGATCATACACCTTCTGGAAGTAATCTGCAATGCACAAATGTCGTGATAGAAACAAAGGGTAATAGAGAGGCTATTTCACTCAATTGGTAAGTGCAGCCAATGATCTCTTCTCACAGTACTGTAACACATACATATTTGAAATTATTCACTGCAACAAAGTGATGTGGGGTGAATTTCCAAAAGTTGTTCTTTTTGTTTGTCTTTCAGAAATTTATGTTTAATAGGATTATCCAAGGAGCAAAAGTTCCTGAAGAGTGCAGAAAGAGAATGACAATATGGATATTTGAAAAAAGTTATTTCTGTTCTTAAAGTATTCAATTGAACTCAAAATAGAAGTATGAGACTAAAAGCAATGTTTCTGTCAAAATAGACCAACTACAGGCACAGTGTTCATATTGAGCCAATTAGTAGATAATAAAAATTGAACATGGCAAACCAGTCTTCAGCCTTGATATTATTGATAGATTTAAAACAAAGCCTGTGTTAGTATAAGGCTAATAAATGCCGAAAAAAATATAACCAAACTTTACCCAGACACCAAATACATACGAATAATAAAATATAGAATTAATAATAGTAAAACACGAGTCAATGTCGATCAAAATCCAACAGAAGATATAAAAATACGAAGCGGAATATGCCAGGGTGACAGATCCATCCTTTTCAACGTATTAATGAACGAAATAATCAAAGAAGTAAACGACGGCACAGGCAACAAATCCTTAAAAAGAAAACCGTTCGTTACCTATTACATAGAAACCTAAATGAAGAAACCAGGACAAGCACTATAAGAGCTCCAAGGATGTCAGGAAGCCTAGTGACATGAGCTGGAACAATAAATAAATGTCAATGGAGAGCAAGGTGAGAATTTTCAAGACTGGTACAAGACGAATTGCAGTTGGAAGACTTGGTTAGATGAATACAATCAAAAAGATGAGAACGAAGAGACAATGGACCATGGGAGAACAGCAAACGGAGCCAAAGACCACGGGTAATAGGTAATAAAAGACAATTAGCTAAATTGAGAATTTACATCTTCAAGTCGGTTAATTAATCTTTATTTTCAATTAATTTTATTCTACATGTAGAATTATATCTTAAAATATTTCAAAATACTTTTATTTCTAACTGCAACAAGAAAATTGTGGTATGATATCCAAATGGAGGAAGAGTTTGTTAGGTCTAGAGTAAAAGTTCAAAGGAAAGTCATTCTGTTAACGATATGGTGACGTTCTTGTATTCTACTAAAGTTGTTTCCTGAATGATAGTTGTAGAATTTTGACGTAATTTTTGTGCACTTATTGGGAATAACACTATAATATACAGACGCGAGATATAAGACCGACATCTAGGAATTTCGGGGAAACTAGCAATCAGAGGTTCCGAATCTGGAGCCGTTCCGTGTAATTGCTGTTCTCCCGTAACTCTTAGATTAGAATATCACGATAAAATTTGTATATATGGTATATATTGTTTTGCGTACAAGAGAATGACACCTCGAAGAGAGTATTCAATATCTCTGTGTGCTAGCTTCCCCGAAAATCCTAGAGGTCGGTCTTACATATCGCGTCTACAAATTTACTGTTATGTATCAAATACATAAATTAGTGTTCACCAGGACGTTCTATTATGGGAAGCGCAACTGATGAAGGTTCCCGATTAGGAAACAATATGTATCATATACATTATATTGCGTACAAAAGTATGACACCTCGAAGAGAATAAACACTACAATATTTGAAAATGGTGTACATTTCCAAACATAGTCAGAAGCTGCTTAATGCACGTTTTTTATTGTTCTTTTACGTTTTATTTCATTTATGTACCATCGTTTTTCTTTAAATATATATTAAAATTCAACAAAAACTCATTTATTTTTAATTATTGTTGAGTAGCACAACAATATTCAAATCTAAATTAATATAATTGTTCAAATTGTATAGCAATTAATATGCATATGCTTAGGTTAGATCTTTTTTGTGACATGAGCGGATCCAAGGAGGTGGCGATGAGGGCGACCGCCCCCAACGAGAGCTCAAAGTTGGTAAATATAATATTAAAACTTGGTAATCCTAATTCCAAGAGCCTAGAAGAAGGTAACTTTTATGGGTTAAACCCTCAGAACGCATACTTTTAATGTTATAACGAAAGAAATCTTAGTTTAAAATTTTATTTAGGTAAATTTAGTCCAAGATCGCCCCCTCCCCCCGAAACATGAAATCGCCTCCCCCCTCCGAAACTTCTCTCTGGATCAGCCCCTGTTGTGATCCATTTTATGTATTTTAAATTGTTGGATTATTATATTATTTATGTTATTTTCTTGCGCAATGACTAACTGACAAATATTTGCATAAGCCCTTGACAACTTGTGCTGTGGCTAACAATTGACAACTTGTTAATCAGTAACAAAACATTTCTCTTCACCTCGAGATTTTAATACTAGATTTTTAAAAATATCTATCTATTTTATATTGCCATTTAAAAATGTTAGCAACTACCTCCACTTCATTTTCCCAACTAACGTATCGTGCGTGACTGGAAAAGTCGAAACGTCATATGAAGCTACTTGTGCTTTCCACGCACGGCCCTAGATTCACTAAACCTGTTTGCCGGTTTCCCGTCCTACACGGGATGATGTTCACTTTTTCACTTTCCCCTGTCAACGAAATAAAAGATATTGGGTTGTTGTACAAATTCGAATGAATTCGTTGGCCATTCGAATTGAATTGTAAGAAAAATGTAATAATTACAGATAATAAAAGTGAATTATGTTCTCTATTTGTAAGACATTTTATTATACATCGAATTTAAAAAAATATTTACGAATTCATTAATAATTAGGTTTATTTTGAAGTAATTTATTGCGAAAAAACAGTTGACTGATTTATTTAATTTAAAAAGTTAGTCAATTCTGACGCGTACACCAAAATCTATTGCAAATGTACTTTGTGAGATTGTTGAACTTATTCGAGTACGCACTAAACAGAAAATATGAAAACATTGTGTCCGTTTATCATCCCCTATTCATTTCATATCAAACTGAGCCACAGCGTGATAGGGTTTAGTTAGTGCACATATAAAGAGTGAATCAAACAACTTGATTTAAAAAACAAAATGAGGAAATCCACTAAAGAAAATTATTAATATCAATTAAATATATCTGTCTAAGAATTTCTTACAACATTCAATAACAACTTTTAAAGTATGAAAGTCTATATCACATTAAGTGGCGAAGCTATTGTTTAATATTTTTATGAGACGTCAATGGTTAAATTCAGTATGAAGCATCTTCAAAACAAATATTTAAGAACAGTTTCTTCTTCAATTTAAACTTGGTATACCTATTGAGCCTATCTCTGCGATATGAGTACAGCACTTCATACCATTTCTAACTGACTTGTTTTAAAATTTTTCTAGAGTGAAGTTAGTCTTTATAAACTTTTTCGGTATGTTTCGTCTTTTTATCAGAAGCTATTTTTTTGGCTTTCTTGGAAGCCGTTATGATGTTATTTATTATTTCATGAGCCTTTTTAGTAGGTGAAACTAATAATTATGTTGACATTATCAGAAATAAGTTATCGTAATGCAGGTATTAAATGATTTTGTAAAAGCAACTCCCTTCAGTTACAGTTCGAAAAACTGTGTTCCAGTTATTTTGGTATATTTTTATTTATTATGGCAGCCTAAATTGAGTATGACCATCCCTCTCCAGTGAGGATTTTGCGAACTACAATACCGACAATTTTGCTCGTAGGGTAAAGGAAAAGAATCATCAGATTCCTTAGGCATCTATTCGTACCCATTAAAAAAAATAATTTACTTACGGAATCATCGTGATTTAGTTATAAACCTGTTTAATAAATAAATTGACGGAATTTTTCTTCTATTCTACCGAAAAACTATGAAGGTCAGGATGCTTCTAATTAAATATTCTGCATCCAGAGGGTGTTTTTGTTTTAGCATCACTAGCGAATCCAGGGGAGGGACTAAGGAGCTGACGCCCCTCCCCCAAATCATCTGAGTGGTATGTGGTATGCCTTTTTAGTGTGTATTGTGCTAAAATAAACCTTCAGTGACCTTAAGCCTCCTCCAAACGAGATCAAGTCCCTCCAAAAAACAGACCCTGGATCCGCCCCTCCTTAGCACTCACTTCAATTAATATTAACAACTCAATTCTTTGGGTCTCAGAAAGGATTCTTTCTTTAAATTTAACCAAATACATAAAGAAGTGTTCGAGAGGACATTCAATTGTGGGAAGCGCAACTGATGAAGGTTCCCTAACCAGAAATAATATATATTGCTTGCAAAAGAATGACACCTCGAAGAGAGTATTGCCCACAGTAGCAAACACAAGTTTCATGGGTGGATTTTGTGTAAAAGGCAAAAAGCTAAATTGTCACCGGTTTTTTGAAGTTTATTTGTTAAAATACAAAAACACATTGTTAAAACAGTTTGAATTTTATATCAATTAGTCATGTTTTATCATTAGAACACATTAAGGTTGGTTTTGTTTTACTATTAATTTTGCCAAAAGATCTTTTTCTCCGTAAATGACCTGAGGTATACAGTAAAAAATTAAAAAATAGTATATTGTTGAATAGAGAATTGTAGACTCTTTAAAATACAGCATCAGGTGCCACCACTTTTCATTAAAAAAATAGGGGTGGATCTGCAAGATACCTTACCCAAATTCTAACTTGTCCAAAGTTATTCTTGAAACAGTGAGTACCTGTTCAGACAGTTAATAAATGATACATATTATTAAAAAAATTACAAAATGTGCCAATTCAATTTTGTCATGCGTTATTTTATTAATGTTGGCTCGTTAGATAGAAAATTTCCCAAAAAGTTTGGCAGTATATATCAATCAAAAGAATCAGACTTACAAAGAATTCCGATTGATTGTATAAACGAACCGTATCTCTGCAGAAACGAAAAACGGGTTATAAAACGGACAATTTCTTTTCTCATATATCCAATATCTTCCCCAATAATACTTTCCCCATTACATAATTTCGTCTGCCAATAATCCGATACGGGGCGCCAGAAACAGCCTTATATGTTTACTGGGATTCTCTCCATTCTTGTCGCAGCTTTATTATTATTATTACTTCATATAATTATGGACGAGAATTATTGCTTTATTTGCTAATGGAATCAGATAATGGCGAAATATATATTGGAGGAAGCTTCTGAGGATTTGTTGACTTAGTTGTAAGTATTGGTACATTCCACGCTTCCAGGAAAGTTAGAAAACAGTACAGGGTGTCCAGAAATAAGACCGACAAAGACAGAGATGATTCATGCTTCCTAAGGAAGATGACCCTTCGACATAGTTTTCTTCAGTATTGTTCCAATAGCTTTTTATCAATAGACCAGGGTCGATAATTTTTGAAACCAAAAATAATAGTAGGATGAAACTCATTCGAAAGGGATAAGAATACAACAACAATAAAAGTAAAAATAATTTACGGGTGATCTGAGGTCGGGAAGGGGAAGGGGGTGAGTTTTTAAGGCTAAAAAATCGGTTTATCTTGATTTCTCACAAAAACTTTTGTATTTACACTTTAATCACACAACCTCAAAATTTTTCTGAAAAATTCAAAAACCAAGTTTTTCCTTCCTTATTTTCGATTATATACCTGGATGCCTATTTATTGCTATTTTGAGATTATACTCATATACCTGAGTGAAAGGTATTTCATGCAGAAGTGGTGAAGGGGCTGGGAGGATCTGGGCCCTACTACCTTTTATTTCGTAGGAGCTGTAAAAACCGCTAGCCAGTATTCTAAGAACATTTACCATAGGAATGTATATTTTTTTACACCATCAGAAACAAGAAATCACAATGAACTAAGATCCCATGAACTTTTTTTAAAAAGCAGATATTTGGACTTGAGGCATGTCGATTGAAAATTAGGGAAAAAATAAGTATTTTAAAAAATTGCAGTGTGATTGCGACATAAAAAAGTAACTTTTCACCAAATTTCGTGGAATTTTTTTTATGTAAAAAATAAAAATGAAAAAACAAAAACTTGATTTTTCGAATTTTTCACATAAATTGTGTTATCTTGTTGTTATGTGAAAGAAGTATATATACAAAAGTTATTTATTACCTACAACTTTGCCACTTGTAGTTTCTTACCCTAAAAACTAACCCCCTCCACTTTCCGACCTGAGATCGCCTGTTAATTACTTTTTGTTTAATTTTTGTTGTATTATCGTACTTTTCCATAGGATTACATACTACTTTCTTTTACTTTTTACCTTTTTCAAAGGTTTTGGTCTACAAAGTTAGGTCAGCTGTCAAGTTTTACGTGTAGGTTCTTTTGATATAAAAAGTTTTATTGCAAGTATAGGCGTCACATTCCGAGCGTTCAACTGACATTTTTAATCATATTTTTTATATCAAAACCGATAACATGAGAGTATTATAGGTTCTTAAGATGCTAGTGTGTCCTTTTTTCTGCCAAAACTTACTACAATTTGCTCTGTTTAAATACTTTAAATATATGTCAAAGAAACAGAGTGAAGGGAATAAATCCCAACGAAGGGCAGAAACAATCATGAACCACCCCAATATTCTTTTCGCAGTTACTGATGAATGATCATACAGTATATGAAGCAGCATAGAAAAATCAGATTCAGAGACCTTTTCTGTAATGTTTTAAGTTTGCACGTCACATTTATTTTTAAAATGCTTCATATTTGGTTTTATTCTTAAGGTGTTGTTGCTATTAAAACCCACATGTGATATAAATGTTATTGGTGTAGGTTCGTAGTTTCTTCTTCTTGTCTTGTTTTTTTGTCGATTTCCCTAATAGTTTAATAATGAATATTTCGCTTTGTTAATAAGTCATCTATGAGTGTCACTTGTTCTCATTTTAAGGCCTCTGGTGCATTATAGATATTTTTGGCCCATTGACTTAAGAAGTGAAACAACAAGAAGGATATCAACGAGACGATTAGGAAAATAATTAAAAATAAAACCGATTATCTAACAACAAAGTAAGAAAACGTGAAAAAACTAGAAATCGAACTTAATCTGGAAGTTAAAGAAACGCGTGCATATCTAGGAGTCATAATACTTCCACAGAAAGAGATCTCCACTTCAAGAATAGCTTTCAGGTAACTACAGTGATTTGGAATAAGAATGTTATAATAACAGTGAAATAAATTTTATTCAGATCCAAAGTATCATGACTTACGCATCAGGGACGTACGGTAATGAACAAAATGAACCAAGCAACGGACATGGAATACTGGTGGAGAGGTTGCAATCGTAAAAAATGGACATACTGACGAACGAGAAGATAAGAAAAAAAAGCAGTTAGAAACTGATATGATCAGATGCATTGAAGAAATATACACTTGGCAAAACAGACACAAACTATTAACAGGTCGGTTTCTAAAATAAAATCAGCTTTTCAGTGATTGTTAAATTCCAAGTATTAATGATCAACGGTAATATTTTTGAAAATTTTTAACAATCCTCTGAATTTAGATATTATTTTAAATTCCCAGTAAAATTTTCTTAGTACACAAAACTGTCGATGCTGGAGTTAAGTAAATCCAAATTTCTTTTAACTAATGATTGTTTCGGTCTTGATGAAACTTTATTTTAATTAGACTAAAACAAAAAACACTATAAATTTTCACAAATATATTAAATATTGAAAATTGTTTCACACAGCTAACTGGCTTCGTCAGGATACAATTAAAAGACATAGGTGGTCATCAATTTATATGGATATCCCTTTTTTTGAGAAATTCTAAATAGAGTACGTTACTTGCCATTTTTAAATACCTATTTGTTGTACCAATAAGTTGGTCAACGTCTCACAGTTCGAGGTACAATATTTAAGTACCCTTTTCTTTAGAAATATTTTTTGGTCCGCTTGGTTTCAGGACTTGAACCCCCCTCGAATATCTCTTGTAGGCAAAATGTTTACATTCATATGCCATTTAAAATGTGTCTATCGAAAAACATAAAATAGCTGATTTTTCATTTTACATGGGTATAATTAAATATTTGAACAAAGGTTTAAATTCTAATGAAGTTTCCTGAATAATAATTTCTGAGAGTCGTATTTTAGATTTCAGAGAATACAGGATTTTTTAAGAAGTATGTTTTTTCTTGATATTAGTAACAAAAAAGAGAGGCAGTCATTTAGACTGAACGATGTAAGCGAAAGCTGTCCCCCTTCCTCTGATTCTCTCTCTTTGTGTCATTATTATAAATGGACATGTAATTCATTAGTTGTTATAGATAGAAAATTACTTTTAATACAGTAAGTATTATCACTTAAATTATAATAGACAAAATTATTATAACGTTATTTAACTAGACACGTTTCATTTTTTGTGTTGTTTGTTGTTTGCCTTAATTTTATCTAATATACAAAATACTATTTTTCCGTTAACATATACCTAAGTTCATTCAGTCCATTGTTAGTACTAGTTTGTCAAAATTAATTAAATTACAATGAAACGAAAATCTACAAATATGTTCTTCTTCTCAGTCCTTCGACTCTTCAGTCCTACAATCCTTCTTCTTGTTTTTCTTCTTCATTTCAGTTAGTCAAAAAAGACCATTTCTCCACCTATCTTCAATTCTCTTCAATACAGTCTTTCTCGCAGATCTAAAACTCTTCCTCTTCGTCTCTTCTCAAGTAATATATATATATATATATATATATATATATATATATATATATATATATATATATATATATATATATTGCATATACTCGTCATATATGCCGATAAAATGTTAAAACGTAATTAGCAAATGGAGCTGGTGCTGCACGGACTTCCCAACTTTAGATCCACATCAAACTCCCCAAACCTAGCTTACGTAATGTACTGGAGACAAGGACGACGGGGCATAAATTTCCGATATAACGTAAAACTTTTTCCACCCCGAATCCACCCTTTACCGTTCGCTACTCCATTATTTCGATATAATTTCTGGATGATTAATACCGGGGCCTTCGGCCATATTAACCCACCGTTAAAACACCCAGGCCCGCACATACTAATGAAGTAATTTAGTTATATGACAAGATAAATACAAGAAGATCCATGCGAGTTGATCCTGTTGTGCTTCGGCGAAGTCCTCAGGGAATATCGGCGTGTAAGACGTGTTGGAGTCCGACAGGAATTATTCATCCCTGTTTTTGGACGGCGGAGCCTTATTTATAAATAATTTTATGAAAAGGATTAAAAACAATATTGTTTGTCCGGTAATCTGTTCTGAACGAATGCTACCGTAATAGTCGGCTGACTCAAACAGTTCCATAATTTCATGATGTGGATTTTTTGGGAATAAAACTTGAGAAAAAATCTGTATATTTCAAAAATTTGAAACGTTTCACGATCTAATTCAGACCCCGTTCTCAATGGCAATTAAGACAAAGAAAAAGAAAAAAGAGGGTAGTCATTTGAGGACTAACGATAGAAGCGAATGTTACGAAATATCTCTCGTTATCCCGCTGTCTCTGTTTCATATTCTTAGTAATGGACACAAATTTCAGAAAAATCAATATAATTGTCACTATTTTGTGACGATTCAGAGTAATTTAGTTTTTAGTTCAAATATAACTGTAAAGAAACATATGACATTTAAGCTAATTTTTAATGAAAATATGAAGTTTGTTAAATTCTAATAATTCAAACCTACTTCACCTATTTTAGCAGTATATAACGATTTCACTTTAATCATGACACATTGAATTAAATGAACGTTATTTAAATATAGATTTATTTAATATCAAAACAGCTCCAGTATATTCTTCAAAAGAGCTGCTGTAATATAGTTTAATCTAGCACATATTACAAAAAGAATAAGTTTCAGGACAAAGTTGAAAACTGAAAGGTCTACTCTGAAACTCTTTTTCATTTTGGTCTGTTGTTAACAGCATTACCGAGTTCTGATATTTGAGGTAAATTATAATTTATATTTTTTGAAGAGTCTAGATTTTTCCCAAAAATTCACCCAAATTGTCTTGTGAACGTTTTCAAATTGAAATATCTCGAAACAAGCACTTTCATCTGATAACATCTGTGATCAGTAAATTTGAAGACAAGAAACGAGGAATCAGTTGATTTCATATAGTTTCTTTAATATTAACAACACAAAATATCTAAGTTTGTATGAGGCGTGTTTTTTAAGTAAGTACTGTTGTGTAATTAAAAACAGACGTGTAAAGATATATGAATAAGTTTACTTTTTAAATTAAAGCTGTACATTCATCTACTTATCTTCATATTTTTTTTCAATTTTGAGGCACTTATCATAACGTTGTACCAGTTTCTGAATACCCCCCTCATAGAAGTCTGCCGCCTGACTTGAATACGCTGACCGCCTAGGTGTTTCTTCAAGTGCAGGAACAGATGGTAGTCACTGTGCGCCAGATCAGGGCTGTACGGAGGATGGTGTACAGTTTCCCATTTAAAAGATGTGATTAGATCTTTGGTCTGATTAGCCACAACCAGAGGAGCATTGTCATGCAGAAAAATGATGCCCTTGCTCAACTTGCCAGGTCTTTTGCTCTGGATTGAACGGCGCAGATTGTTCAATGTCTTACAGTAAGCTACTGCATTGATTGTCTCATTACGAGGGCAAAAATTCCACAAGCAATACTCCTTTTCTGTCCCAAAAAACGAAACAAACATATTTTCAGACACTGCGCCCTCTCTGTAATTATTTAGCAAATTGGATGTGTCTTTTAATATGGTGGCGATGAATCACATACTTACTAGTATTTATGTTAATTTACATTAACATTTTTGACTTCATCCACATAGCTTTGTATTTGATATAAATTGTTTTTGTAAAACATTATACTTTTAGCAACTGCTTTATAATGATAGGTACTCCTATTTTAAATAATAGACATTTTAGCTGATTCTGCTTTTTTTTTGGAAATACGAATTAATTTATTTATATATCTGAACCAGTATATAAACAAAGTTTTCCGACGTTTCGCCCACATGTAATTGGACTTCTTCAAGGATGAGAACACAAAACAAATATTACTTACCTTGCGGCGACTCCATCCGTTTCGTCTTTTTTCCACAAACACACTTTGACACTTCACTTTATTAAATTTGTCACATAAAGTTTCAAAGTTCTCGATTGACATTTTATAGTTGAAAAAACTTTGTGCCACATGTGAAACATTATACAGTTCAAGTATAGCTGACATAGTTGACAAATCTATATTCAGAGTAAATTTGACACGACATTTTAGGAAATTTATGGAGCTCTAAACCACAAAAACTTCACAAATGGGGTTATAAGGAATTGGTCCATAGTGTCGTAAGTGGAATATTTTATGGAAAACAGACCAAAATTTCTGACATAGGGATTAGCTCTACTGCGAAAACGATATCAAAGTTGGTATATAAAAGTACTTATACTTGAGAGTAGTAACGCTTTACACTGCCCACTGCTTCCTCACTCATTTAGTGAAGGGGTAAGCCATGCTCCTCCAAAATTATACAGTGTTAAGGCTCCTTAATTATTTAATTTACAAGTAATCCAACAGAATTTATTCAGATTACTGTTGCCTGAAAAAGGAAGAGTTTAAAGGGATTTTATTTTTTCGTTACACAGACTGTAACTAAAATCTCAGTGTTATGACATCGAAAGAATCCCGTTACAACTTTATAGATCAATTCTCTACGAATGTACCACAAAACAACAAAATTCTACTCTTTTTTAAGCTAATTGGGTTGTAAATTGTCACTGACATTTTATGTTAGGTATTCCAAAAGATAAATTTTCAATGTCACAGTCGATACGAATTCATATCAAATATTTAATTTTTGTGGCAGACAATGGTCTCACAGTTCGTGTCCCTCTTTCGTCGTTCTTTTTCCGGTTTCGTCGTCCCTTGTTGTCGCGCCCCAGCAAACATAGCTGTAACCAGTAGTGAGGACAAATGGCCTGGGGACACTCGCCGTATTCTCCAAATAAATCGTGTAAATAACCGAATCGATACGGCCGGTCAGCATAGATGGACTGTTATTAAAAATTGCGAGCATCCTTTCCCTCTGGATAATAAGCGGTCCAGAACGGCAGGCCGGTGGGGGTACGCTGTTTTTATTTATTTTTCACCAGAACAGTTGCAATAAGCCATTGTGGTTGCTTGTATGGATCACCGCATCAATGAAGGTCTTTCTGAATAGAACGTGCATTGCGGGAGGGTCGGGTTTTTCCATTCTTTTCAGAGTTTCCAGAGCATTTCTATAAAAGTTTGTACAATGTTGAAATGAAAGTTTTGTAATAAAAGCAGGGAAATCGTTAAACTATATTTTCATACTGGACTATTCAAATGCATGGAATTAAATTCGAATAAATTCTAGTGAATTTCATTTTACTAGCTGTCCGAAATTCGAGGTATTGTAAATTGACATCTATCCTAGGACTTTAGGGAGAATGCAATTACACGGAACGGATCCATTCTTTTCAGATCTCGTTTCCATTTCAGATATTCTTTATGACAACAATTCAACTTGCTGTTGGTTATTGAAAGCATCGGGTAAACCATTCTGTATATGCCACTCTATATAAAACTTTTTGTTTATGAAATTTTTAATTATCTTCTGTTTGTATTCAATTTTAAATACTCTTCGTCGGCTACTCTATAAATCAATTCCTATTCTAACATTTTTATCACCATCCTGTATATCTATAATTCCTCTTACCCTATATTTCATCTTAACTATATATACAACTGCTTATGGGTTACGAAATGTTGCATACAATGTATAACATTTTTTGCTGTATTTTACTGCACCTTCGATTTCAAGAACCCTGTAAATTGAAATTGTTTTGCCACCCATTAAAAATTATTTCTAACATATGTGGAATCGCCCTGTAATAACGATTACTTTACCCACTAAACAATAACAACGCTTGCATGCCACCTCCAGAAATACATGCTCTAAGTATATAATAAATTGGTCTGTCTATATGATTACTCATGGTTTAGTCTGGCGGCAGCGGCACGCGGACATTATTTGTTTGGCATTGAATTATGCGTAAATAATGAATTTTTATTATATTTTATTTAATGAATGAACCAATATTATAAATTAAATTAATTCTGCATAAAGGTCGAATACAAAACAAAACAAAAATGAAGAAAATCTAGAAAATGTACCTAATCGTTTTGTTTAGCCATTTTATTAATATGTAATTTTTCACTTATATGTTTTCTCTAAAAAGTCATGTAACTGGAGAATATAAATGGCAACAAATATATGGTTTGTTGAAATTTGTCAATGTATGCTCGAAGTTAGTCTTGAATTTATTCCATCTCAAGTTTCGATGGAAATTTCATAGGACTAGTCGTATTTGTATCCGGAAAAGACATGTTACTCGCTATGTTCACATCTTACTTTTTATTTAACATAATGAAGTTTCGGCATTGGTGACAAAAGGCGAACTTTGGGCACCAGGTAAGGGATTACCATAAAGAGCGGGGGTAAGGAAGTCTCATTTAGGCTATCTCGCATGGGTCCAACATCACCACATTATCTGGAACCATACCCACAAAGGGAGTACTAAGACTGGTGAAAATTTTTAGATGCCGCACTCATTGTTTTGAAAATCATTAGTAAGCCCATTGTCCAAATAAGCAACTTGTGGGATGCATAGCAAATTATATACAGGATATATCCACTAGCGTCTTAGAATCTACAGGAGATACGAGGAAGTTTAAATGATTGCAAAATTGCGTCGACAGTTTGACAAAGTACATTCGTCAGTCCAGGTAATGGCAAAAATTTCAAGTATCATCCCTTTTTGCCAATTGCAAAACTCCATTCTTCTATCAGGTTCATCTGGGTATAGTTTCTGGTATATGTGTTTTTAGTACTCCTTTCTTTAAATCCTCTCTAGGGCCAGCCTGTCCACATTCATACGTGATGAAACTTGATAACTTGATTTTGAAAGGTTCGTATTTATTTGAAAAGAATACGAAGAAAATGTTACGTTTTTTAAATTTTAACTTAGTTCTACGTGTCCCAATAACTTATTTCTAGTACCTACTTCCATTCTGCTCCAAGGTTTTCGCACCAAATTCAGCTGAATGTTCATCATACATTTTAAATAGTGCTCTGTTGTTTGTAATAAATTCGTAAAATATTGCGTCTTTCTTCATTTGGGAAACTCATTGTGTTGGAAACTATGTGTACTTTTATTTTTGACAAGTACTGTCATGTTTAAAAGAGAAAATTCTTTGGCCGAGTCAAGGCCAACTAAGGTAATATTTCTTTTTGTTTAAATATTTGAAGGAAGACAATTATAACAAGTCTTTCAACTAAATCAGAACGAAGTGCACTACTTTTTTGTAAAAAAATCTAGTTTGCCGTCCATAAGAAAAAGAAAGTAGATGATGGTAGCCGAAAAACGAATCATCATATCCGAAAAAGTCGTCTTGAAGCTGAAGAAAAATTGCAACGAATTCTATTTTTGGTATTGCCCATAAAAATAAAAATGAAACCTCTATTTTTTTATTGTTTCGGATATCTTCGGAACACATAAGTTTTATAAACCGCATTTCTTCAAGCAATAAATTAGGCAAGTTTGCCCCATTTAAACTTCTTCATATCTTCTGTAGTTTACGAGATCCTAATAGTGAGGGTCGAATTTGATTTACTCTGTATAGTGGTTGAGACATTTATCTCGAGACATGATAATATCGCCACTAGAATCCATTATATCCAAAAAAAGTTGCAGATAAGTTTTCGGATTTCAGGTGGGCCATGAAATCGCATACATTACGACTTCCGGTTTCAACAAAAAATTATATTTTCCAACCGGAAGTCTTTTATTGTAGATTTCAAAAGAAGAAAGACGAACAAATACTTTTTGTTCTTGCCACTTTTTCAAGTCTATCATCTAAATATAGGTCAATTTTGGTTTGCTTTTCATTTATCTTTTGAAATCCACGGTAAAAATTGTGTACATCAATGTAAAATTAACTGCCCGGGCGAAAAATGTCATTTCCTGTCCAGACCTAAAATCACAATGAAAGTTGTAATATAATCCTCATAAAACCCTATAAGTTTTATCTGAAACTAGATAAATGCACCAGCCTATATATGCAATTTATCAGGTTAGAACATGTTGTCAGATAAAACGAATAATTTGCTTTTGTGTGTTGTAATTGTGATTTACGCACAAAAAAATCATTAATTATTGTACATTCCTCTATAATCGTCTCCGAAGCATTCCTCCAGACGACTCACAGAATCTTATCATCGGAATAAACCACTTCTGAAGACTCGCAATCCCACTTCTGAACCCCATCCAACCAACCATCGATGAATCCCATTAAATCAACATCACAGTCAGAATTTGTCACCCTTATGTATTCCGAACACACTACAAGGACTATGAATAGCTCCTTGACAACTACTGCTAAGATTATGCAAGAGGTTTGGGGTTAGCGAAAGTCAGTAGTAGGATAATATTTCATCGGTCAGTACAAATTGGTACATTCATTGGAATTGGGAATTATTTATAGCAGGGGGCGAAACGCATTGACCCTTTGACCGATGTTGATTAGAGTCGAATCGAATGAATTCTGCGGGCGGTTTGTTGAAGTTCATGTTGTGGTTTTGTATGTTGCGTTGTGCGGGAGGGACAGGACGAGAATGTAAATGACCATAGAGTGTTATGACTTATTTGGGACTGCAAATGAGGTGATATTGTAATAGCTTTCAATTAGTGACGGTTCACCATAGAATGTAACTCTAGAATTATTATGGGTTAAAACAGATTGAGTATTTGAAACACTAGAAAGAAATTCATTAAAGGGATGTAGTTACATACAGTGTTCCCGATGAAAATTGTTTTGATGCAATACGAGTTGAAAAAAGTACTCTTGTGATTTCTGTAATAGGAATATAACGATGAAAGTGTTTTTTCTAATAAATTCTGTTATTAGTTTGGACAAGGTAACGTTTGGACCTGATACATTTACGCGATAGGTGTGCTCCAGTTCCATAGATGATCTTTAGAAAGAATCCAAACAGAAGTTGGCAGCCACGCCTTCTTTGCAAATAAATTGAATTACTATAAAACAAGTTGAGGGCTAGCCATATTTTGAACGTTTATGCAAATAGATGTATAGAAAACATATTCATCCTGAGTTTTCGTTTCACAAATTTTGTTTGAATGTAGAATATATTGGTAAAGTACTACAAGGAGGAAACTAAGTACGCAAAATGCACAAGCATTCGTTTTACCATTTTTAATGCATAGTGGAATAATGAACAAAGTGCATGTAAAAGAATTTATTAAAGAATAATAATTTGTACTGCAGATAGTGTATACATAAAGACCAACTGAGACAACTGGTCTTACGAAAGCATAATGAAAGTCATTGAAGAAGCCAAATTAAAAGCAAATCAAAGGTTTGACATAATTTACGCAATGATACTAAAGAATATTAAATATGACTCCTCAAAAAAGAAATTACACTAATTTGAAAGCAGGAAGAAGTGGAGTTCCTATTAAGGCATGTTCTAAAAGTGGATACATTCTTTTGTTGTCTTGCGCGAACGATAATTTTACAGACACCTGGAGGATTTGCAAGAATGAAAGTTGCTTCTGGTATTGTAGCTAGAAAACGGTGCTTTAAAATTTCGTGCAACCACAAGAACTAACTTCTGTAGCTCCAGAAGTTGTACATAGATTTTAATCTTTGTTAGAAGAAGTAATCGAAATACCCAATATTGCACCTAACATGAGCTTTAACATTGAGCTCTCCTCAATGTTAATGCTTATCTACTAGGCCACCGAAACTCGGGTAGACGTAAGGGAAAGTAGGTTAGGATTTTTTCCAGGGATGAAAAATGAATGGTTACGCTAGTTTGTTGCTGCATTGTGGAAGTATTCATCCAACCGTTTTTCACTTGTACGAAGACACAGTTCAGGGCTTTCTAAAGCCCTGCTGTCAATCATAAAGAAGGTATGAGGCTACACAACACCGAATTACACAAGCATTTACAAAAAATTAGGTAAACATGTTCACTCCTTCTATATTTATTTTCAGCCGCTGAACACGTGGAGCTTGTAGCCCAGCAGGTGAGGAGTTTTCATCTATGCAAAAACCATTTAAAAATCACAATTTGCAACTGTATTCCGTACTTATCTACAACTTCACAACGAAGTGGGTTTCGTAGTTTAAGAGTCTTTGAATTACATGATTAGGTTTTGTGTGTTAGAGGTTTGTGTTCTTGGAGTTTGTGGGATCGAAACACGTGGTTTTTGAAATTTCGAACCTAGATTTTATTGGCTTTGTTTATGTTGGCTTGGGATTTACTATTAGGCTATGTGAGCTTGGGATTTTGGTGTCTGTGGTGTTTGTGAGACAATGATGCCAAACTTATATCGTGATTAAACTGAAAAAGTGTCTAGCTGAAAGCATTAAATAACAAATTCAAGAATTCTCCAGAATATGAATGGTGTAGAAAAACGGTATCATGTGAATTGCTAAATATAAAATAATATTAATGTTAAGCCACCGGTTTTGTCTTTTTTTTATCAACCAATGATCGGTAAAATATTTATGTTTTTCTAATTATCTATGAAATCTTCTAAAAACGTTTGGCGTGCTGTTTAAAATCCACCCTCTTCCTACATCAGCGTAACCCTAATTTAATGTAGTTTGACGGGCACTTTTTAATATGTATTAGAATAAACTATACAACAGCTATTTAGAAGAATAGTCTGGTGAACTAAATTAAACATAAGGATTAAAACTTGAATCGTAACAAAATAGTGACAATTTTAGTTCTCCTGAAAAGTGTATCCATTACTGAGAATGACACAAAGAAAGAGAAATAGAGGCAGGCAGATAAAGAGAGACGGGAAGTATATTTCGTAACATCCATTCGCTTCCATCGTTCAGTCTCAAATGACTGCCGTTTTTTTTTGTTTTTCTTCTTCTTCTATTTGAAAAAAGTTTCAATATGTGGTTGTTTTTAATAAATTTTAAAACTATATTAAAATATCAAGTTTTAAAGTAGAGTTTACGTTTCATGGACTGTAAACATGTTTTAAAACAAAGAAAAAAACTTTTAGAAACTACTCCCTTTAATGTTCATTTATGACGTGCAATATATTTTTATATATGTTAATGATTTATGCTATTACTTCAGCTCTCAACCTCATCTTAACAATAATGGAGACATTTACATGCATTAAAGGTAATATACCAGAGGGCACTAATGTAACGCCACTCTAAACAACCAATAAAGTGGCTTCTTCGGGCTTAAGCAGTGTTAAAACGCTATAAAAACCGAAGCTCACACTGCTTAGAGAGAATAGAGAAGACAAAACCTCAGAAAAGTACATCCACTTATAAGCGCTTCGTGGAAAATTAGACTCTATAGTGCGCTCGTTGGGTGGATAAAGTCGTATGAAAATTCTAGTATTACGGTGAAGTTCTGAAACGGGCGATTCTATCTATTTTGTTCGTCGCTGTTTTGCTTATAGAGGTTTTCTTTACCTAGAGGGTGTATTAACTTTATTATTTTATGTTAATATTGGCGAAAAATATACATTTGATGTTTTTAGTATGGGACGAATTAGAGGGAATGGGGTGACTTTCTGTTATACATTTTGATGTCTGAAAAAAATGTAAAAAATAGGAGTTGTTGGCTTAATTTGTTTATTCCATTGTTCCAAGACCGAAATATTGTGAATTTTCTTCACAATATCTGTTAAAATAAGTACTATTTCCTTATAAATGGAATAAGTTGCATAATATTCAAAATATATTTTTTATTGTTTAGACCTGGTGACGGAGAGAAACGCACTGAAGATAGTAAATGTATTCATATAAATACATTACTTTGGTACCGCATAATGAATTCAGCTAAGGACTCTCATGAGACAAAAACTATTGATAATAGAGGACCTGATAGTTGAGAACTATTAAAGGAGATATTTGTAAAGTAACAAAGTCACCTCCTTCGTTCAAGACAGTATTCCGCTTGACGACTTTGACAGTACTGATAGCAAATTGGATGAATGGCATCGTGTACCTCCATCTCAGCTGCAACTAATACCCAGGCAACATTGCCGACGAATCTAACATGAAGGAGGACTAAGATGTTTACAAGTGTGCGTAATTTGTAAGGCCCCCATACTGTACCTGAAATTCCTTCAGAGTCAATAAATGATTTTAAACTATTATTTTCTGTCAGATGTTTATATTGTTTGCTGCTAATAATTTTATTGCAATCCGACTATTGCTCATGCAAAATTAGCAAATGCCTTGAGAGGAAACAAAATTGAAACTATAAAATGTTGAAAACACCTGGCTTAATATAAATTAAATCACATCAAAGAACTAAAATATGACTTTATCAAGTTGAACAATTGATGACGTAGCTTATTAAAAAGCTTATCTCCCAAATAACGTTTTAGAAATCTACATACACATATTCTGTTCTTCTCTGAAATTGGCCCATTTTTTAAATGAATAATATATTGTCAACTCAGAAACTGTTTATCTGCTTTTTGAGTGGTACCAAAATTGGTTTGAGTATAACCATCTTTGACTTTGCTTCTCAAAGTGGACAAACTTTTTTAGGAAAAGATTTCAGATTTTTTATTCATCATGCCTTTTCTCATCAATAATCCTAAACGAGTCTTAAAAGATTCAGAAAGACAAAATTAAAATGTATAAATAATAAAATTAGTAGATTTTGAATTAAGTATAGAAAGTAATGCCTTGGTTAACGATAATGAGTGAAGTGTAAGTATGGTAGGACTTGTAGCTTTTTCTAAATAAACTTAATGGGGCAGCAGTTTTAACAGAAATATGGAATGTGTAGCAGGCCTAGCAGACGTTGGTCAAGAAGAAGCAGACGTTATGCTGTCCTTGGCCCGGCAAATAACAACTTGACTACAACACTATTTTATGGGTGATAGCTTAGCTATGAACCATCGTGGCGACAAATAAGTACAATGTATAAATATGATTTAAATCAGTCAGGCTGTTCAAAAGTTACGCCATCACTAAAGTAGGTACAGAGCCATCTATCGGATCCTGGCATAGCTATAAACTATCGCACAGTCAAAACAAATACATTTTGTAAATATGACATTGGGCAATTAAGCCGTTCAAAATTTATTCGATAACTGACATTCGCATAGCGCTATCTATCCCAGCGTAGATATGAAACGTCCTTTCGACAAAACAAGTATGTTGTGTAAATATGATCTCAATCAGGTAAGTCGTTAAGAAGACACACGATCACTAATACACTCGAGATAACCCGATTACGGTACCATCTATCGGGTATGTTAGTAGCTTATAACGTTCGTCAATAAATAGGTTATAAAATAAAAAAAATATTTCAAATACAAAGATTGGTACATTCAAACAAATAAACTCTTTAGCTTTATGGTATTGGTATAGACATTAGTTGTATAAGTTGCTTTATCCAGAGTACCAACTCCTAAAAACAGGGAATAGCAAATAAATTATTCTGGTGAATGAAACAGATAAGCTCAGGATCAAACACAAGAAGTTAAAAAAACTTTATAGGTAGCGGAATCCGGCCAGATAGAGATAAAGCTCAACAGGATATTCTTGCCCTGCTAATTTATGCAAGCCTGCCCCCTTGGAAATAGTTTCGCTCTCGTTAATCTATTCTATTCTAGGGTTACATCATATTCTTCAAATTTTGGAAAAGAATTCTATTGGTAAAGTGATAAAATTTGTGAATGAGCACATGCTTGCATGGAAATCGACCAATATCCCTAATATTTTAGTCGATTTTTCGATAATTCCTTATGGATGTGTATAGTTTTTTAACGTTTAATCTATTAAGGAAGATCCTTAGGTGATCTCATATACTTTTCTGCGACGTGAAACTTGCAGTTTTGCAGAAAATCGCCGAAAATTCCAAAATTCTTATCAAAAATTTCATTGAAATGACAAAACGGACATTTCCTCATAAATATTTTTAATTCCAACGTAATAGTGCGGTAATTTTAGACACGAAGTTTTAATTGCGAATTTGAAAATTTTCTATGTACATCTCAAACATATAGGTAGTACAGCATAGCATTTTCGGCTCCTTAAATCAATTAGTACCAAGCTCGTTTTGTTTGTATACCAGGCAAATACCTATTTAAATGCAAATTTTTCCATTTTGCGAAGACAATGCTTTTGGTTGCCACTTCTCCCGGCCTAATAGAAAATTCAGTGACAAAACATGTCAAACTTTAAACTGTTACTTGGTACGTTTATAGACAGGGTGTTTAGTTATTACGAACAAGATCACAAAGTAAAGTGATAGAATGAGTTGCATTTATATGAAGATTGAAATATAGGATGGACTAGAATGATAGTGGTCCGTAGGCAGGCGTATATACAGGATGGTTGGAATATAGGGTGGACTGGACGTTTGGTGGTATAAAAATGTTGAAAAAAATGTGAAATTAAAATTATATAGGTTGATTAAAAAACTGTTATATTATGTGGACATAAGTAAATCATACACAGGATGGTTGAAATATATGCTGCAGTTAAATTGTATTTATACAGTGTGATTAAAAAATTATTTCTTTTATAGCCGACGATAATATAAAATGTAAATATGGGATGGATTCTACTCCGTCTTATAGAAAGCAGCTAACAAATTTATGCTTGTCCGTGGGCAGTCGTATGTACAGGATGGTTGGTACATAGGTTGGAGTGGAATTATCTATAGATATACAGGGTTGTCAAAAAAGTTGAAAAAAGGTTACATGGCGTAGTCCATAAAGCATAAATATATTTTGGGCTTATTAAGTCAACGCGTACTAGTACATTTGTTCGTAAAGATTTACCTGTCAATTTAAATGGGAAAGTATCATTGTGTAATGTTGAGGCTTTCTATGTTACCTGGTTCTGTCTATTAAGGTTATACATACAAAATAAAAAATAAAGAATGAAAACTACCTGAATTCAAAAATACTAAAAAGTTGAAAATAAAACATTAAAAAAAATATAACCGACTTCTACCTATAACTAAAAAGCTAACTATAACTATAACTATAACAAAATATAATTCTAGCAAATAAATAACACATTCAATGTTCCTACCCAGGAAGTAAAAAATGTAAACATTAAAAGGTGCTCATTCTGTACAAATTAATTGCCTACCAATCTAGTATATTTTTGAAGTCGGTGCCAAGCAAGAATCAAGTTTGATGAATTAGTAGATAAGTACACAATGAAGGATTTTAGATTTGCTTGGCACCGGCTTCAAAATATACTAGATTGGTAGGTAATTAATTTGTACAGAATAAGCACCTTTTAATGTTTACATTTTTTACTTCCTGGGTAGGTACATAACAATATTGAATGTGTTATTTATTTGCTAGAGTTGTATTATGTTATAATTATTTTTAGCTTTTTAGTTATAGGTAGAAGTCGGTTATATATTTTTTTAATGTTTTATGTTGCTTAAGATATTAGTATTTGATGAAAACGTACAAAACAAGAATTCATTGGAATTATGACGACACGCCAGAAATACGTAAATAAATTCTACTTTTAGAGAAAAAATATACAGAGTAATAGAGTGGAAAGACCTACAAATTTGGGGTGCTGGAACCGCCTTAGCCCCCACCAATGATATGGTCAACGAAATACCCGCCTAGACTCACTGCAATAGTATATAGAAAGAGAGTCATAGTTACACGCGCTTGCTTGAATTTCTTCACATTGAAATTAAGAGCACTGGGCAAATATCACATTGTGTCAACACCCGTTGGGGGCATCGCAATGCTTTGTTTTAGTTAGTCAGTTGGATTATGCAAGTACATGTCAGTTCTGATCTGACAGTTGAAAGAGTTTGAATCAAGAGGCGGGTCCTTCGCGAGCATATTGCGGGTCTCGCAGCAAGAAGGTTCCGTGGGAGGCCATGGCTCAGGAAGGAAGACGGATCCATGATAGCCGAGACGCCACTTCACCTCACCCAGACCCGACACGTCAGTCGTTACCCGCCAAGACCGACAAGCAACGGTCGTCAGAGACAATCCTTATCCCGAGGTTTTGGATCGATTTTTCCGACTTCCCTTACCTACATTATTCTATCGACTAGAGGCTCTTCACCTTGGGAACTCGCTGTGGGTATAGGTATGAACCGGTTAGGTGTGACGCCTGCATGTGAACCTCTTTCGGATTTTCAATGTTCATGGGGAAGATCGGGACACCGCTGCAAATGCGGTGCTCTTCGTGTTCCAAACCAAATCTCCCTAAAGCACTCTATCGAACTCGAACGCTTATGGAGAAAAGAAATCTATTTTCGGATTTCCTGAGGTCATCTCGGTGTCCTTTTGGGTCGTTTTGGTTTTGAAAAATGGAACAGGAATATAAAAAGTACCTATGTCGATAAACAGTCCCAAACGGGAATCACGAAAAGTTTGGAATAGGGTATTTCAAATATAAAGAGGCTTAGAGGTCGAAACAGGAAACAATGTGGTTAAATGAGTTCGCACATAAAAAAGAATAGTAAACGAAAACGAATTTTTCTAAACACCTTTAGTTTCCAAAAGCTCTATCTATATTTCTTCATACTGTTATGTTGTTAACTAAACATATACTCACTGACAAAGAAATCGTAACACCCAGAAGCTTTGGCTAACCATAGATTCCATAGTAAGCAGTTACTGAGTAGGTAGTTTGGTGAATGTTTTTTCACTTAAACTTTTTTTATAAATTAATTTTGTAGCCGTTTCCTACATTTTTTAAAATTTATCCAAAAACAAAAGGGAGGTGGGTTCTTCATTCAGAGATATCGGTAACCGCACCAACAGAAATTCAACTACTGTTATGAGAGGTTGTCCAACTGGGTTTGGTAATACCCAGTATCGGAGAATAGTAGGCACCAAGCGTCGAAATGACACAAATGAAGTTCAAGATCGACCTCTCAAAACTTATGGCGTTTAAAGTACGATTTTTGGCAACTCGAAATTTGGCTGATAAGTGGTTAGGAGATCAGGGCCATCTTGAAAATGTCCGAGCGATTTACCGTCGTATAAGGTCTTTTGGACTGCAGCATTATAGACCCCATCTTGTGCTACCTCTGATCGTTGAGCATCGACGACAACGGCTACAGTGATACAGAGAACGACAACATTGGAAAGTGGAATAGCATCCGGTCGTCGTCTCTGATCAATCTGGGATCTGCTTAGGTGGACATGACGCCCGAAGAAGGGTACGCGTCATGGTATGGGGTTTGGAAGTAGATCAACTTTATTCTTTGTTTGAAGAGCCGTATGTACTCCGTTACCTTAACCGGCTACTGGATCTCAAATTACAACAAAATAATGCTCAGCCTCATCTTGCTCGAGTTAGTTTGAAATTATTTGAAGAGACCCATGTGCATCTTTTCCCACGGCCATCCAGATCCCCCGATCGTTCGATTGGATTTGTGATAGCATGGGTACAAGCCCTCACGGAAGTTTTGAGACATAAAATATAGATAGCTTATGATAGTATTCTTAAGAAGAAATATACCACCTTATTGAATCAATACGAAGAGGTGTTGGGGGTGTGTAGATAACCGCTATGGACAAACACATTATTAAAAACTTTTTAAACTTCTTACTATTTGTTATTCAAATTTTACAAATCATTTACTGCTTACTATAGCATCTGTGTTTACCAATATAATAACAAATTTAAACATATCCTTCTGGGTGTTGCGATTTCTTTGCTAGTGAGTATATATATACAATTTATTAAAAGAATAGAATGCTTTATTCCGTGCTGCCCTAATATATCGTTAAACACCCCAATCCTCCAAGAATGATTTCAATTTGTTAATACGGCTTCCCAGTTGCTTTCCATGTTTCTTACAATCAATGACAGCTCGCCCACAATTATCATCAACCACGGACTCCCACTCTCCTCCCCGACTCATAACTTTGATGAACTAATCCCGCCGCTACTTAAGCCGAGCAGCTCGAAAGCTCCACTATGAGGAATAGAGAACGATACGAGGAGGACACAGCCAGATAGAGAGCGTACAAGTTGAGATTAAAGAGCTTTCCAGAAAGTCGGACGCGGAATAATGTTCACTGGGCTGCAGAGATATGCCGATACTAACTCAAGTTGACACCCAAATTCGCAGACATGTGTTAGACGTCTATGTTATGTCATAATAGAGCCGGTCGCGAAACTAAGATACATGGGCCACCTAAGGCCCGCACAGAGCCCGCTACGCACGTGATAGATGAAAGGGGTTGTTAAGAAATTGGGTATCGTCGGAGAATGGGATCTGTTGAGCTAATTGTAAATTTCTTCAGTCAATGGTTATGATACTCTCTTCGAGGTGTCATTCCTTTGTACGCAAGACAATATATATTATATATAAATATAATGTATATATTGTTTCTGGTTGGGAACCTTCATCAGTTGCGCTTCCCACAATTGAATGTCCTCTCGAAAACTTCTTTATGCATTTGATGCATTTCCAGACCAGAAACAATATATATTATATTTATATATAATATATATTGTCTTGCGTACAAAGGAATGACACCTTGAAGAGAGTATTCAATATCTCTGACAGGTGAAGTAACCTGAAAAATTTTATCGTGACATTCTGTCCTAGGAGTTAAGGGAGAACAGCAATTACACGGAACGGCTCCAGATTCGGAACCTCTGTGTACTGATTCTCTTGAAAATCCTAGATGTCGGTCTTATATCTCGCGTCTTCAAATTTAACGAAATGCATCAAATGCATAAAGAAGTGTTCGAGAGGACATTCAATTGTGGGAAGCGCAACTGATGAAGATTCCCGACCAGAAACAATATATATTATATTTATATATAATATATATTGTCTTGCGTACAAAGGAATGACACCTCGAAGAGAGTATTCAATATCTCTGACAGGTGAAGTAACCTGAAAAATTGTACCGTGACATTCTGTCCTAGGAGTTAAGGGAGAACAGCAATTACACAGAACGGCTCCAGATTCGGAATGATAGGAAATTCAGATTATACTTTGTATTTTTTACTCAAATTAGTGTGGGACTCACACCCACTAAAACCACCTTGTTGTTTCTGCAGTTTCCGAAGGTGGTGGAACTGTTATTTCTAACTTGCGTCGCCACCTTCCTGCATTTCTTTGCCTTCATCACACCATTCTGTTTAAATCTTTTTCTCCTTTTCCTCTATAATTTCCCTCATCCATTTGTATATAATTTCCTTATTCTCTTTACTTTCTATCATTAGTTTTATCATTTTATTAGATATTGTTATCCTTTCACCAATCGTTATTTCTGTTCTTGTTTTATTCCTTGCATATCTTTCGCAGTCAAAAACCACATGCTCCATTGTCTGCTCAATTTGGCATATATCACAGTTACTCTCCTTACTCTCCCTAATTTTCCCTATCCTTTTCAGGTATGCTTTGACACTAGCCTGCCCAGACAAAAATTGTGTCATAAAGTAATCTGTACTTCTATATTTTCTGCTCGCCCATTTTGTTAGGTCTGGTATTGGTTTTCTTGTCCATTCCGCCTTTCCCGTTAGCGCATCCCATTCTTTTTGCACTTCTTTTAGCGTATTATTCCTGTTTTCTCTGTATTTTTTATTTTCGTAATTTTCTCTAAGTTCTTCTACCGTCAGATGGATCGGAGGAATACCGGCTATAACTGCCGTTGCCTCATACGAGATCGTTCTATATCCGCTTATTTCCCGCAGCAGCGCCTTCATACCTCTGTGCCATGTTGGTGCCCCGTACAAGAGTGTTAATTGTACCACTCCATAAAGCAGTCGTCTCTTTGCATGTCCCTTTATGTTTTTCATAATTTTTCCAGTTTTGCTAACTTATCACCCGCTTTGCCTTACTGCATTTACAATATGTGTCCCTTATGTACCTTGGTGATCGATAAATAAACCGAGATACTTTTTTGGTGTTATATTTAGATCCTCTATTTCTATTTTTATTTTTTTTTCTTATTTTCTGTATTTTTGTACCCTTGCGTAGCACCGCCTCGCTCTTTTCCGGTATCCATTTCAACTTTGCCTCTTTCATCTTATTGTCTTATTTGCTTTTTCAACTAGTCTGTCAGCGTTAGGCCCTTCCACATATAGTGCCAGGTCGTCTGCGAATGCTATCGTATTTGCACCAGTTGGCAGCTTCTGATTTAGAAGATCATCGAACAATACGCGTGGTTGCAACTGGCGATTGATTGCCGGTGATGCGTAGCAGCAGTGGTTCGAGAAGAGGTCTCCAAACGTTTTTAATTTGGTAATACACCAAAGGCTTGTCGGAAAAACTCGGATGTATTGCACATGGATACGAAATCAAAATGGTTTTCAAGAGCAACAACACCTTGAGGAGCATGATAACAAAATCGTAGCCGGATAATCCCTCAGTACCACTGGAAACCAGGGTGAAGGAGCACCACATAGCTACTCAAAGGTGAGAATTAAAATCGGGATTAGCTTATCACACATGGACCGAGCATCAGAACATCAACTGGGACCAGGTAATGGTAGTTCACAAGGAGGAGCACTGGTATGAGAGAAAATTCATCGAGACGGCATACATAATCTCTAATAAGAATATAATCAGCGAGTGTTCAAATTAAAAACATTAGAAGCCATTGCCGCTACGGATCACTGGCAACAAATCGCCAGGTACGACCACGCTGATTGGACGAGACAGAGGATTAAGTGACCTAATGAGCTTGACCGGTTAAGGCAGTGGTTTCCAACCTGAGGGGCTTGCCCCTCTAGGGGCGCGAGACAAACCTAAATTCTCGAAGAGCTGTCAAAAAAATTAATCGGCAAAATAGGTATATGTAATCCACAATCTTCGCTCGAATTTTTCGGCTACAAATGCTAAAACATCCACCCATACTCTTGCTGGAACGAAAACATCTCGCTTTCCCGTTTGGAGCCGAGTCCAAATATGAATGGATTAGAAACCCGTTTGTGATTGAGAAATATGATGATTTTTGGCCTTACGACAGCAGAGTAGGAAATGATAATTGAGTTATCTAGTGATAACACGTTAAAGCAGATGTTTCAAAATGAAAATAATATTGTAACGTTTTGGCTACGAGAAAGTGCAATTTTCCTACTTTGACAAACAAAGCTTTAGAAACTTTATTGCCATTTTTAACTTCTTACCTAGGTGAAACTGGTTTTTCTATAGTTGCTGTCTTAAAAACAAAGTATCGATTTCGCTTAGTGATTGAAAAGGAACTGAGAACCTCAATTTCTTCAATGATATCACGGTTTGAGAAAATTTGTGCTGAAAAACAAGCTGAACAGTCGCATTGAATTTTTATAATGTTGTATTAAATTATATTTTTTTTGTATTTTTGTAAGATTTGTTTTTTTTACATTTAAAATTATTATTTCTTATAATAAATAATTATTTTTTATGTATATTTTTACATAATATTGTATATTATTGTGTAGCTCATTAAATAAGTTATAGTGTCAGGTGAGTATTTATGAAATTTGAAATTATGAAAAAATAAGGGGGCACCACAATTTTTTTATTTATTAAAAGGGGCGCAGCTATAAAAATGTTGGAAACCACTGGGTTAAGGGTATAAAATAGGAGGTATAATCTGAATTTCCCATCATTCACCTGATGAGGATAGCAGATCCAAAGCTATTGAAACGCTGTGAGATCAATTGTTCAAATCTTAAGAAATTTCGAGGTCAGGTCCAATAGTGAAAAAAGTAAGCTTATATTTATTTGTTTTGCATGTAGTTTTTTGACGAGCAGCTAAGTGACTTTTATTTCAATTGTGGTGTTATCCCCTATAAGTGCATAATCATTAAGTAAAGATGCCACAAATATCATCTAAAGATAAATATTTAACGAAATATTGGTGAGTTTTTTATGATACTGCAAATTCTGGTTCGTTGTAAAATCTCACACTTCTATGTTGGCAAAGTCGGGTACGACACGTTTTAATATTAAGAGTTTGATTTTTTGGTTATTCTGGAAATTTCAATGTAGATGAATAAGTTATTATTACTAAATGCTTTCTGAGGCAAGAAAATGTTAAAAAACAAGGCTTAGTTATAAGTCTTCAATAAATAAACATATAATATTGACGTTGTATTTTCATTGAGTCCCTTCTTTTGAAGAATTTGATAAGAATCTGTTAAAAAGTAGTACTAATATTGTCTCATAAATGAATACAATATATACAAAAACTACATATTTCTAATTTCAGTTTTTAGTACAGTCTTCTCGTTCCGCAGTCTTGTTCACGCACAACAAAGTTGCCAGATGTACAAAAATTAACCATGCACTAGTTTCGTAACTATACAAGATAAAAATGCCTCTAATAAGACTTTTTAGATCATATTAACCAGTACTATTCTCTGCTAAAATATCAGCACTGCAGTTTATTACACCCTGTACATTACTTACCAAAAAATGAATGCAGACGGGTTAAGATAACTGATAATTTAAACTTGAAATCCTAACTTAGGAATTACGGGATAGCATATACATACTTCTTGTTTCCAAGAAACCCCTAGATGTCAAAACTAACATAATACTCCAAGATTATACGTTTATGCTAAGACAATTTTCTACCAAAAAAAAACACTATAACTTTTTCATTCTATTTTTCGTGTCTTATCGAAAAAAAGTGACAGCAATTTGAGACTGAACGATTGAAGCGAAAGCTTCTTACGTCACTTGCTATTCTCTGTATCTGTTTCTCTTTCTTTCAAAGATTCTTAGTAATGGATATAACTTTCAGGAGAATTAAAATACTTCTCACTGTTTTAAATATAACTGCAAAGGATTATATGAAATTTAAGTTAATTTTTATTTGAAGTATAAAATTTATTGAATAAAAATAATTCAAAGCTACGTCACCTATTAAATATTGTGGCCATATAAAATACAGTCAATTTAATTATAACTGTTTATTTATTTAGACAGTTAGCTTAACATTATAATAGTACTTTAGATTTAACAATTCACACCATAACCTCTTTGTACACCAGCTCCATTCTGTTATCTTCTTGAACTTGTTATCGATGCTTTCAGCTGGACAATTTTTTGGTTTTATCCTCTTATAAGTCCATCCATAAAATAAAATTGGAATGTTTATTACAACGAAAAGCAATTATTGTGTATTAATTGGATGTTATATTTGTTTATTTACTATAAGTTATTGATTTGCTATAAATGAAAAGACTTTTAGTTTATATCCTGGTAACTACTTGTAGTGAATTTGATTAAGTGGACTGTAGTTTTGTGTGGTTCTTTTTTGATAAAAAACTCAATTGCCCTTCACAAGAAAACTCTTACCTTGTCTACGAGTTAGATCTAGTAAAAGCCTTGGGAAATCTGCCATCCATGTATTTGTCTGCATTCGGCGCGGGTAGCCGGCCTTAACCCTGGGTTTTTAGGCACAACTAAAGTTTATATTGTTGGGCAATGCGAACTCACGAGAGGTTTACAATAAGTGAGTAATAGCTGCATACGCACTTTGGGATTGCACTAGCGAGCACATAGGGAAACGTTTTTTCCTTGAGAGTTTCTAGTGAGGTCCGTATTGGACGAGAGGCAAACAGCGAGTCCTCCTTTCTTCTTACTGCGATTGCGCTTAAAGTTTTTTCCAAGCAATTGAGAATATACATATGTAAATATAAAGGTTGTCTCTTTTAAACCCAAAAAGACAGAGTATTCTGAACACTACTTCTTAGACAGAGTACTAAGTTGTATGGGTATTTCATGGTTACAGAAGTGTCGTTCGCAATGAAGTATCGAAACAAATGCAATTTTTGCATTTCACTGACATATTCATCTATTTCTGTATATGTACGTGTGAGCCGTCGTTAAGAAGTTTTCACTTCAAAAGTGCTTGAGGAAATTTTTACACAAACAAAATATATAAAAAAATAAAATTAAAAGATTTAGGGAGTTCGGCTAATATCGAGAATATGAAGAAGTCAAGTTTAGTTTTATCTACTATTTCTATAAATGCCAACATTGGAAACCTCGTGCACAATTTATCCCATTCATTCATCCAACTTTAATTAAATCGAAGTACACCTGCTTCAAGCAATCTTCTGTTTCCCTTTTACAGACGATACACCGTCAGTCCGGAGTTCATCCATATCGGTTATTGTGTCGTCCGTGACATTTTGAATAATACCGTGGTGTTGATTGAGGAGTGCGGGTCAGAGGCTACCCTTCATATTGTGTGACAAACAACCCTAGGTCAGTGGAGATGTTTACATTTCAATTTCGTCGTTCGAAATATGGAAACCAATATTTTTAATGGAATGTGAAGGCACTTGGTCTGCTTTAACAATTTATTTCCAAAAATCCAGTAAGCATCAAGTTGCTGATATTATTCCAATTAAACTTCTTCCATTTTGGCATTGATTTGGTAAATTTTAGTAGTTTTAATATGTGAAGTTGGGTCAGGTAATAACCAAAGGTTAGTCTTGTCCATCCTTCTACTTTTCTAATCTGTCAAATAAAACATTTTTGCAATGAAAGTTTCTTAACGGAGACCCACAAATACAAAAATAGATGAGTACCGACATATCTTTGACCTTGAAATGCTTGGACAACACAGTTCTCTGTGTCAGAAACAGGGACCAAGTTATATATTAGGAGTCTTTTCGTTTATAGGAAAATCAATAAATTTTACTTAATAAATAAAATGTAACATCCAATTAATACACAATACCCGTCCAATTTTTAATTAGAGTTTTGACATACGTCAGAAATCAGAAAAGCACAAAAAAGGGCAACCTTACTAACTTGATGGATTGTAGAGGTAAGTTATATCGGGATTAAACCGAAAACATGTCTCGTTGAAAGCATTAAAGAAGTTACCAAATTGGCACTGGTGTAAAAAGAGGGTATGATGAGAATTGCTAAATATAAAATAATATCGATGTTAAGTCATAAGCTTTGCCTTTTTGCAAGTAAGGATATGTAAAATTATATATTTTTCCTTAAATAAATATCTATGAGATATTGTAAATTCCATCCTCTTGCTACATTAGCGCCATCTTAAATTAATTCCTTTTAGTGGACACTTGTTTTAATATTTTGAAAATAATCTAGACATACTATGATATTTAAAATATATAAACTTAAATAATGTTGCCATAATTTAACCTGTCATAATTAAAGTACTGTCGTTATATATTGCCACAATTTTAAATAGGTGAACTAGGCATGAATTATTATAGATCAACCAGTTTTGTTAATTAATTAGTTCCCCTGCAATTTATATTCATTACTAAGAATGACACAAAGAAAGGGAAACAGAGATGGAGGTAACGAAAGACGAGAAGGATATATCGTTCAGTCGCAAATGATTGCCACTCTTTTTAGGTTGAATAATTTAAATTTGTTAGAACTGTCTCGCAATAGTTTTTAGTTGACAAAGTTCATGTGTTAAAATTTAGGCTGTAGGCTGATTGTGACAAAATCTAGATGATAAAACTTTGTGTGCGTATTCTACTGTGGCTAGGAAATTAAGTAGAGTTTAATACTTTCAGAATCTACACCTCTTGCACAAGTTGAAACATCGACACTTTCTGTACCCCAGTTTATATACAGTGTTATAAACTTCTGCACAAAACTCATAAATCCGGCAATTTATTTTTTTACGCTCTGATTATATGAAAAAAAAACCTATATTTGTTAAAGCGTCAAAGCTACAAATGACAACGTATTTGAATCAGAAGGTTACTTAATACTTTTTGATAGAGAAATAAATTGAAAGAGGATAGGAGTCTTATAAGATAATGTTTATCGACTATTAGAATTTTGTGAAATTATGTGTGTTATGCGGCAATTTGACGAGGATCTTCAATTTTTAAATTGTGATGTGTATTCCTATGAACTCTTAAGTGGTGAAATAAATTGTCATGATAGTCCATTCTGATCTCAAGAAAATCTACAATACAGTACATGCTTAGAATCCATAAGAAATCAATTTGGACATTTATTTTTTTGATGTCAGTTTATGGATCCTAACAATGAGCAACTATCACTATCAACTGTCAACAAGATGGTTGATCGCTACATTATGGTGTACAAGTAAGAAAGTTTCTGGACAAAAACCTTTAACTGGACCAATTGCCTGGCCACCAAGATCACCAAATTTGATATCAATGGATTCCTTTATTATTATTCAAATCCTGTTAATTCCCTTTGATTATGAGTTTGTATCAAAAATACATTCTGTCGATTAATATATGCTGCAAAACTGAATGCAACTAAATTGCACAGTATGGTCCTAGGTGTTACTTCAAAATACAAATTGCCCTTATATGTATACAAGTATGGTGAAAACTTTAGAAACTTATTTTACATTTTGGGTCTTTAATATCGCTCAATAAATTCTTGTGATTTCTTTTGCAATATTTATAGCTCTAAAATGCTTCTCAGTCAATTACCCACATCCACAACAACACAACTACTCCCGTATACAATCAATTTTATTCGCGAAATCCGGCATCCCCGGATGCACAGGCTGCTTTACGACATTATTACCTGTGATTGTTATGTTTAAGGAGATTTATTTTTCTAGGGGACGCATTATGGGCTTTTTATTTTATATATGTAGCTCCGAGATAGGGATGCTTATCGATAAGGGAACGACAGCAGCGGCGGCAGTATATAAAGACTAGACAAAATGAAGAGATTGGTTATGGCTTTGTGTATTCTTTGGAATTATTTTCAAATGACTAAAAGTTGTGTGGTAAATGCTATGAAATTTCGTGAAGAAAATAGACCCACTGAATATTTTCTATTGCTGTTTATAAAACACTCAATTATATACAGTGTCCCATGTTTGCACTGCATGCTTTTATAAGCAAAATGGCAAAAATAGGATAATATCTTGAAAATATGGATGTACCATCTCTCTAAACAAGAAAATAAAGTATGGTATACCACAGGGGGCTGGCTGGTCTTAGGTCCACTAGAATCTATGCTATACATCAATGTTATGGTCACTTATGAAACAACTTCTTCTAATTAGTTTTTCGGATGGCACAATGGCGTATTTGACTAGGATGCAATTTCGCAAAGGGAATAGTTTTGTACAATCGATGAATAGCTCAATAATAGTAATGAATTGGCTATACCTAAACCTAAAATGCAACTATATGAGATTAGGGTCTAATAATACCAATAACAAAAAATCTACCAAATACAATACGTTTTCAGATCATTACAGAAATATAGTCGAGAATTTTACATTTAATTATACTCATAATCCAAAAGGGATATATTTACGATATTTTAAAATATTTATATATTCATTTATATTTTATTTTATGAAACATTTGAATGAAGTTTTGATTTATTTATATGGTGCGCTGGCACAAAGCTCTGTATGGAGACTTAATACTAATTTGTAAATAGTTGGTATTAAGTATATTTATTTAAATTAACCTAAGTTTCCATACAGAGCTTTGTGCCAGCGCACCATATAAATAAATCAAAACTTCATTCAAATGTTTCATAAAATAAAATATAAATGAATATATAAATATTTTAAAATATCGTAAATATATCCCTTTTGAATTATGAGTATAATTAAATGTAAAATTCTCGACTATATTTCTGTAATGATCTGAAAACGTATTGTATTTGGTAGATTTTTTGTTATTGCTATTATTGGTTTTATTTCATATTGATATCTCTGTTCTTATAAGACTTATGAAACAGGTTAATGAGCTTTGAATTCAAAAAGAACGATTTATAAAGAAATTATGCACCTTCCGACTGCATCATTCTGCAAGCTCCATAATACATTATGGCACTGCCAACGAAGCTACGTGGCTATACCAAAATTCAACTCAATCGAATACCGCGAAGTGATTAATATCTAAATCCCAAGATATGTACTAAAGACATAAACTAATGTCACATTAACAACTTGTAAATACGGTCGACATTTTTGGTGTATGCAGTATCAATGCACATCGGTTAAGGTTTCTAAAACACACAATAATATAAAATAAAATTAAATATAAAAAATCGTTTCTCGTTTTAAAAAATATATCACAATCTGAGTGAAGTTTATTCTAAAACTGTCGTTTGCCTTTTCTCCATTGCATCATGTTTGTTACTTTTTAAATTAGTTAATTGCTTTATTTTTTCTTCGTTATCATTTTTTATGTTGTCATCATATAAAAAGTAAATGAATGTTAGACATTCTAATAAATCGAATTCTATTGTTAAAGATTGTACTACGATCCCTTCATGCAAGAACCACATGTCCATTGTTATAATAACTAAAGAAATTTATTTCATTAACCCTGCAAGATTTTTTGAATTTAGTTTTTTCTATATGGGAAAGAAGATAATATTACAATGCAGGTTTATAAAAAGAAGCTTCTAAAAATGTGTCTGCCCACTGGATCATCGTATCGGTGACAGTTTTGAGTATGAAAGTGCCTTTATCAGCAAATAGTAAATGTGATACTCTCCCCAGCGATTTACAAGCGACAAACTCTAAATTGTTTGCTTTTATTTTCTACCCGAAGTATTGCCAATATTATTGTGATCTTACTCTGCTCATTCGAGCAACAATAACTATTTGAAATTATACAAGAACAAAGGGTACTAAGGCAATTACGAAAAATCTTCGGAATTAACTGGTTGCCTCTACCGAAATTCTTCTTTACAGATATTCTGAGAGAAAGAGATGTCTATAATTGTATATTGTGTGATACTGACATTTTAATCCCAATGTAGAGTCGTTCTCAATCGCAGTGTGTTTTAGCTGGAGGTGTGTTCTTCTTGATACACAGTTCCCTATTGTCTTCTGAAGGATATTTGTGGCATATTTTCTCATTGTATGAGCACTTTCTGGGAAGTAACACCACAAGTCACCAAATTTCTGTATATTTCCAAACGTTTCGTAGTCTAGGTCAGACTCCATTGTCAGTGGCAAATATGAAAAAAGGCACAATTCTAAAATGTAAAATTATAATGTTTGACAATATCTTTATTTGACTTGTGAGGTAATTTAAATTGATAATATTACAGCACAGAAACTTCTGGAGATCAATTTAAGGAATTTGAAAGGGGTGATCTTCAGAATTTTATGTGGCACTCCTAGGTGCGACTTTGTTATAATTGTTGATTCAGTGATTCCATTAAAATCGTAAGGGAAAACCTAGGAAAAACCTTATTGTGTTGTTTATAAGGACATGGCCATTAGGAAATTTCTTCCTTAATCATCGGCAACCACGAACGATTGAACTCTACGGAGGTAGTAGATATACCATCGTTTTCATTTAACAAAATTAAAACAGACCATTTTAGTTTTAATTTTGTTAAACGAAAACGATTGTATTGCCATTACCTGGTTAAGGATGAAATTGCTAACGGTCATGTCCTTATGAACAACTCAATATCGGGAAAGTTCATAAGGTTTTTCCTAGGTTTTCCCTTATGATTTTAATGTGATCACTGAATCAACAATAGTCTGTGATCGCATTTTTGGCGAATCTTATAACAAAGTCGCACCTAGGGGCGTCACATAAAATTCTGACTATCACCCCCTTCAAATTCTTCAAATTTGAAAGGAATTTCATTATTATATGATCTCTAAACGTTTTTCTGTCTGTTACCCTGTGTATTAGTTACGTAAGTCAAATAATAGATATTTTAATTATACATTTTAGAATTGTGCCTTTTTTTATAGTTCATAGCCATTGACAAAGGAGAAACGTTTGGAAATATATAGAAATTTCGTGACTTGTAGTGTTATTTCCCAGAAAGTGCTTAAATATAGTTCCTTGTTTGTCGACACATTTTGACAGTGAAAATTTAGCGATTCGGCAAGCGCTATGTCTCGATACCATGTTTTTTCCTACTAGCAATATATTTATCCATCCCAAATCCAAGTCAATTGAAGGTGCCCCAATTTTCGCCTTATTTATCATCGTACCGCTAGTTTCCTTAAATTGTTTGTTTTTTGAATTTTTTTTTCAATAAAATCTTTAATTTGCCTGAGCCTGATCTTATGCCTGCCGGTGCTGGTTAATACATGGTTGGCCAAGTCTGATTTGCCTACATGTCTTCTGGAAATGTTATATTTCTGTTCTTTTTTCTTTACTTCTGAAGGTCTGAAAGTTTGGCCAGAACCCCAAACAACACCGTACACAAAATTTTTCAATTTCTGAGCTGCGTCAAATGGCCTCGTATGTGTAAGGATAGAGCGCAATATTGTATTTGTTATAAAAATTGTTTTAACTTCGTATTTACTTGCTAAATTTTTTTTAGATAAAACTGACACAAGTAGAATTATGTTTAGAATTTTGTTGACTGATTGTGTTTGGTTGGTGTTAGTGGTGTGTTGCTTATCTGTACTCTTTTGTTGTTGCGACTTTCGATTTAGTTCATTTATAGTGTTGTTTATAACAACTTGTTGATATGGATTTTGAGGTAGATGATTTTTGATAATGTTGCCTTCATTGTTAAATTTTTCGGTGAAAGAATGTATGCTTTTTGCTCTCGCATGTAAGCACTTAGAATACCTTTCTTGACATTCAAGGGATGGTTGCAATTATAATCTATTAGCATTCGTAGGTTTTCGATATGTTCTTATACTCATTGTGTGGTTTGTTCTATCTAACAGAACATCAAGATAAGAAAGTTTATGTACAGTTTCGATTACTATTATAAATTTCATGGTTGATTCTTGACTATTGTTGTAATTCAGAAGTGAGTGCCGTTCTTCAGCCCCATACTCCAGAAACCACAGCTTTTCACAAACAAGAAAATTTGTTAATTGAGATAATTTAAGAATAAACATCCAGATAGATTTGGACTTGAAACATCTCCAAATACAGATAAGTATCAAACATTATACAAAACAGTATATATATATATGCAAGAATACTGGTTAACCATCTTGTGGACATATTTTTCTCTCACAATATCCGTACAGTCACCAGTAATCCAGGTAAATTTTATAAATTTGTTCTACATTTAAAATTTCAATAACTTATATCTTACAGGAAAAATCTAAGGGGAGAAAACATTAATGAACAGACAAAATAATCAAAGACTCAACAATCATTACAAAATTACTCTTAGTAGATATAGATACAGTCACTACTTCAAGTGAAACCTTTTGTATAATTTTTAGTGTTATAGTGACGAAGTAATATTTAGAAAAAATAAAATAAGAGTGCAAAATGAGTTTTTGCTTCTAATTCTAAAACCTGTACATATTATTAAATATAATGCACGTCCATACAGAATAACTTTTATTCACAACTAATATCTAACAAGTATCCTCTCCTCTTTGTAACGTTCATGATTTCGTATTAACATCCTAAATGTGTGGGGAAGTAATGTCACTGCCTTCTAGATGTAGACATTCACACCCGTTGCCATTCCGACTTGTCGCCGAAGATATATGGTTTAGTAATGGGGCCAAGTGTTTCACAAGTCGCCCGACCCATCACCATTTTGTCGTAGCGAAATTTATTTGGCGCAGCAACAAGAAATCCTTGCTCTAACACCAAATAAATCGGAATTTAACATTGGCAAGCAACAAAAAAAATTTATAAGGAAATGTGGCAGAATAATCATTTGCATAATTCTGTTTTTAATCCAATCAGAGTTTAATATGGGTAGTTTTAATCAAATTGTATTCAAAATCTCATAGTCGACACCGATTAGATTTTAGCTAACTTTAGAAGTAATAACATATTTAGTTTGCAATATTTTATTAACGGCATATAAATTTTAATTAATCATTTCCAATTAATTCCTTTTGTAATAGAAAATTTCAATTTTTATTATAGCTCATTTCCAAATCATTCGATTTGTGGCAAGATTCCTTTCTCTTCGATATCCCTTTTCGTCGGCTTTTCTCAGACATCAAAGTTGCGTTTACTTCAAAATTTTATCTAGCCACCTATGTAAGGTTTATGGCCAGTTAGATTGAGAAATCTAAAATTTGTGTACATGTTTGATCGATAAAATACAATTGGGCAATTCAACAATACTACACAAAGAAGAACATAACTCTAAATGAAATTTAGAAGACCCTGCCTTAATTCTGTTAAATGTGGATGATTGCATCACTTCTACTTCCGTAGAATTCAATCGTATCTGGTAGCCAATAATTAAGGAATAGGTTAATGAGGGTCATCTCCTTTTGAACAACCCTACATCAGGATAGTTTTTTTTGTTTTTGTAGGTTTTCCCTTGTGCTGCTATTGGGATCAGTGAATAAACAGAATTATTTGATCGCATTTTTGGCGAATGCACTATGTTCTAATTTCATGTAAAATACTTATCTTATAATTGAACTTTTGAGAGTTGTGGAAATGATGACAGTATATAGCCACGCTTTCAATACTAAAACGGGATTGTCAAAAGATTTCGTGAATGAGTCTTCAAATTTTCAAGCAGACTCAATTTGCAAATTTTCGATCTGGCTGTTTTTTATAATTAGGTGGCCATCTTAATATATCTTCATAACTTTATTTTGGTGTCAGGATCCCACTACCCACAAAATGCATTTCCCTTTATATCGTTTACTGAAAACTATTAGTGGTATCTATCTTACCTGTTGTTCTGATCTTGTTATGTTATAAGAAGCCATGGTACACAATAATTTCTCTACTCTCCGATATATAACCAAATATTAGGTAACTTTTAAATGTTTTCATCACTAGTCACCGAAATTGTTGGACATCAGGTACAAAGATTTTCAGACGATGCCGTAAATTTAAATCCTAAGGAGCTACCCTTGAATTCAGAAGACTATCATTGTTTCCCAAATGATTCCACACGCGAATAAGCACTGTGAGTATCTTGTTATTAAAAAATTGTTACTGTATTGCCTGTATATTTATGTCAGAATGTTTCAGTTCAAGTCACAAGTCAAAACCTAAGACACTCCTAAACATAAAACTTATCATTGCATAGTATAGTTCAAAATGATGTAACCATTACTAATTAATTAGAAATAATAACTTCCATTAAATAAAAATGAAGGAATTCCGGTTAAGATGGCGTCGCTGCCGCTTGTTTGCGTGTGTTAGGACAGGAGAAATTAATAATATTATTCAAAAAAGGCTTTAGCTTATCCTATAGTTGTTTTTAAAGTGATTCATACGCTCAGAAGTGATTGGTTTGTATTAGTTTTAGTAATAAGCCTGGGGTCCAAGGCTGCCCCGTCCTGTATATAATTTGTACATATCCTTTCTTTTTTCATTTATTTCAGTGCATCGTTTCATTTTTACAAGTGATAGTCATTATATATAGTTAATCTATTTCGTGAATATTGGTTTATTTCAATTCGCGAATAAGTTTTTCTATACTCCTTCGAGGTTTCATTCTTTTATACGCAAGACAATATATATTGTTTCTGGTTAGGGAACCTTAATCAGTTGCGCTTCCCACAACTGAATGTCCTCTCGAACACTTCTTTACGTATTTGATACATTTCGTTAAATTTGAAGCGCGAGATCTAAAGACCGACATCTAGCATTTTCGGGGAAATTAGCACATAGAGTTTCCGCATCTGAAGCCGTTCCATGTAATTGCTGTTTTTTTAATGTGCTAGTTTCCCCGAAAATCTAGTAAATGGTGTAGTATAGTTACATTATGAAATTTAAACTTATAATCTTATCCTAGGCATTTTCACAAGTTTTGGTCTTTTCCAATCTACGTTTCTTAATGTTCATTTATTGGTACATTTAGAACTCTAGAGTTTTGTCCAATATAGCATTAATTACATTCGCTCAAAATTTTATAAATGAATTCAGTTTTGAGTTAGGTATTTTTGGTTTTGGTTGTAATGTAATTGATTTTAGTACATTACTTATTACAATTGGTCTGAAGCTTAAACCCCAGGGTGTTGCATAATACAATTAGATTAATTATAATATTAATATTGTTAGCACCAGGAAAACTATGTACTGCCGTGTCATAGTAAACAAAGAAGACCCAGTAAGACGCGAACTGTAATAATAATATCCATATTTCGAAAAGATCCCATAACTAAGCCAAAACTTATTGTTACTTTTAACTTTAGCGAAAAATTGTTCCATAAGCCCAACACCCGAACATGTCACATCATTCTCTTAGTCAAGTTAAAAAACAGATAAGCCCCCGTAGACTGCTTTCGATTAGGATTCCATCTAGATTCGGCGAGAAATAAAATAGATCCGAAAGAAGGCTGATGTATAAGTTCTCTGGAACATATAAAAGCATACTTCCAGAAAAGTTTTTTCCTTCTCAACGTCGCAGCATTGGGAGCACAGTTTACCTTGTGCCACATCGATCGTGAAGGGGTCGAAAAAAAAGTTTTGCGATTATTCGAAGAAAAGTTGGGAGAAAGTTTTTTCCGTGACTGCTTGTCGACGACGCCATGTTAAATGGATCCGAAATAATTTTGCGAACATGATCGGCAAAGACACGCCATCTTACACCCATTGTCCTTTTTGTCCTTGTATTTTTCTCCTTTTGAAAAGGAGAAGTCGGTATATATCTAACTGATTCAATTTCGTTTCTTTCACTTGGCGCCGTTCAAAGTTAAATAGGTGTAAAATTCGTTTAGTAATAGCTGTGGAATCCACGCCTCGGCACAGGTACGGACTAGAAACTATTGACTAGGGAAAAGAATTCCAACGTAGGTGTTCAGATATGCATACTGCTCTACAACTAAAGTAGCAGTCTTTAAACATTCTCTCATTTTCGCTGGGAACTTATTTGAAAATAGATTGTAGCAAATAGTTTGTAGGTTGTTCTGCTCAAATAGAAATTTTTGTAATCCTAGCTAATATTATGCAACAGTAAGTTTGTTTGTTACACTTTCAGGCCTAAATCGCTTAATAGATTATAACAAATTTTGGTTTAGAGATAGATAGAACTCTGGGGATGGTTTTAGGCAGTTTTTTCTAGCGAGGGTGAGGGAAGGGTACATAATTATTGTTTATAATCATTATTTAAATTTTATTTCAAAATACTCTTAAAACGAGGTGAAATGGAGTTGTAAAGATAATATAGAGAAATCATATTCATAAAACTAAAATTTGGCAGATAGTTGAGATAAGCTATGAGGTGAACTTTGCATGAAACTTCTGGCAACGTATGATTTGTTTGAAATTCTGCACAAATTGAAATTATACATTAAAACATAATATTTTTTAAGGCAAAGGGTGAACCTTTAATAAGGGCCAATGTGAATTGTAAATAGAACACAGATTATTGCATGTTTTTATTTTATTTTCTTATATATTTGGTGGCAATTGTGTGTGAAAGTAAATATTGGCCAATTGCTTGCTACGGCTTTGGCGGCAAACCTTCATTTAATGGTCCATATTTTAATTGACGCTTAGAAATAATTAAGGTTTAATATCGTTAATGTGCCGTATTATCTCATCCTTGAGCACTTAAACGTTTGTAGGCTTAACGGTGTACACCATTTCTTTCAAATAAATCAAAAAAATGATGATGGCTGCCAATTGACCGTGAGATAACAAGGCAATTGAATTTTGGGCGCAAAAGTGTCATTGCTTCGTTAGCGGTGTTACTAGTGGCTCAATCTTGTTGGAAACACATATCGTCCAAATCCATATCTTCCAATTCTGGACGCGAAAAGTTTGTTATTAGCTTACAATATTCACGATAACTAATTGGCGACAATATTTTCGAAAAAGTACGGCCCGATGATAGCGCTAGCCTATAAACCATAATTTTGGTTGTTGACGAACCCAGTGAGATGAAAGTGTTCCTCATCACTAAGCATTCTTCATGAAGCCAACATCCACCTTAGTGTATTCGAACAACCATTCGGCATTATGACGACGCTTCAAATGGTCTGTAGGTTTTAGTTATTTAGAAAATTGAACATGTAAATTCAAGGCTTTTCTCAAAATTCGCATTAGCCAGGTCGATTAGAGCAACTGTTGAACACGACGGCGACTCGAGATTGATGGCTCTTCAGACAGACGTTCTCGAACAGCAGCAATGTTTCACGCAGTAAGAACTCTGCGAACATGATTTTACATCTCCAACTGACCCGGTTTGTTAAAATTTAAGCGCAATTTTTCGATTATGCTGACCAAAAAAAAACTTACGAGGAGTACGATTTGCATTTGAACGTTCATTTTCACAAAGGGCTTCAACCATCCCAATCCACTGTTGAATTTAACGACTAAGTGTTAGAAACGTTACAAGAAATGTAGTAATCCGATAGAAGGCGTGAGCATCTTTTACAAAGTGGTATGGTTATGTTTTGTAAGATTAATAGATATCAAAATTACATGTTTTTAATTGATTGATTAGCTATTAAGAATAATTTGCTACTACTGTATAAATTAGCGCCAAATGGAAGGACATACACTATAGTATATTGCAGCATCCTGTTCTGTGATCATGGTTGTAACTGCCAAGGACAAGTAAAGTTATTAAGAGCTACTCATTAACTGATATACATAGACCCCTGGGCGAACATATGTGATCTACGAGTACATTCATGTGCATGCATTTTGAGGGTGTCAGATGGGGGGATCCTACCTGGAAGAGAGTGAACCTGTATAGTATCCGAGGCAAGCCCTATCAACGAAATGCAGCCAGAATCCCTGTATGGTGTTCAGGCCTGCTCGTGGACCGGTTCCATAGTCCATGCATAGAGTTCATAAACTTTGGAATGACTCAGATCTCTTGTCGAAATATACGAGCGCCTGTATCTTCGGGTGTGGAATTAAAAGCTATAACAGAGGAACTCCTCGGTTTGTATGTCGAGGCAAGAGATTAACACAAAGGTTCGATCGCTTGATTCCAGATCAGAACCATCCGTTTGAGGTGTCGGATCAGCATACTAAAACCTTTTTTGCTGGTACAAGTATCCAATCTGCTTACAATATGATCAACCAATATCCTGTATATAATTAAGAGTTTACATACTGTATGAATACTTATCTCTGTCTGGAGACGTTTCAGTTCCTTCAGTTCTTAATCTGGAGTCCAAGTCAGTTACTATAGGTTTTGCCTGGGGAGTTACTCGTAAATTTTTGTTTTTTATACATTTTTTCTTGTATGCCCAGATTTGGTACTCAAACTTTTCCAAATGTAGATAAGTATCAAAATATACAAAAACTTAAGTGTGTACAGGAATACTGGTTGATCACATTGTAGACAAATCAGAAAATATGTGAGGAAGAATTATTTCTGTACAGTCAATTTTTCTAAACGGTCTTACTGCCGTTTGTTCGCCATTAAATGCTTAGGGGTTGTAGGACAAACAGGACAGAATATCTTAATGTACACGCAAACCAACTTTATAATTGTTGTTTATGCGGTATATGTTTTCAACGAACATTATGCCCTTATAGAAATTGAGAATAGTGCATCTCAAACGTCTTATCTTAAGGCAAAGGGATTGAAGCTTATCTCAAGAGAAGAATACTGGGTGTTAATTTCTCATCAGATTGTCTGCTTAAACTTTACTTTCCTAGGCTGTCATTCTATGGACAGTTGTTTGGATTCATGTGCAATGAAGCCCACCATGTGGCATCGCCTATGACAATTTAGCTTAAATAATTGTCATCTTCAGCATCATAACGTTTAAGACCACTCTATGCCTTCAGATCCGTAAATTTGATCAAAACCGTTACAGAACGCCATTAGATTTGAACATTACTCCTCGTCCAATAAAATTAAATAAACATACCTATTTTAAATTCTAATGAAAATATATTTCAGTTAAAAGATCAAGTAATTAACTGAACTACGTCAACTTTCTTTAGCTCGTAAAATCAATATTAGTCCCAGTAAGCAACGAGGAAATTTAGAGAAGAGAAATAGTTATTCATTTTGCCGCACATTGCAACTGCGTGAATAGCCCTCATCAAGCTAATTTATTTCCTGGTTTTGACACGATTTATCCCGAACTTCAGAACGTAATTGCATAAAGAAACAGACTTGGGCTAATTGATGGGGATACGTCAAAATGGCATGGAAAAACGTCAGAACGAATCTCGAATGAGGGTAAGGAGTGGCGGGCACTGGAATCTGATTATAAATGTTGAATAAAATGTCAAGTAATATTATTAATTTCTCTGAATTCTATAATCGTATAGTTTTGATAAATAAATATATGAATCTGAAATAGAATTTTGGGTTTTACATTCCCAAATAGCTTGTCGTTATCAGATAGAAAATAACTGAGGCTGTTGAAACGAAATATACAATCCAATCAAAGGTATTTAGCTATTTTAGCTATTTTATGTATATTAAAGAAATAATTAATGTCAACAAATGTGCGCGGATAACTTGGGACCGTAAGATATCTGACGCTTGACCAATGTCAGTTGAAATTTGTTATTGTAACAGCAATTTCAAATAACAGTTTATGGGTCTTTTGGGAAAACCAATAAGCATGATAAAACATAAACAAAACTTCGCTGGTTTAAAGAACACAAACGATTTGATGTATTGGGTAGTAAAATTGTCCCCGTACCGGTCGTTCCACCAATTTACCCAGTGTAGTTTAAATTTTATATAATTATATATTCTGTAGTTACAATATAACAAAAATTGGCTTATCAAATTAATTTTGGATATTTTGAGATACTCAGTAATAAGTTTATTTATAGAAATATTTTTTTACCTTCTGCTAGCTGCCCGGATTAGGAAATCCCAAAATTACGGTTACCGTAAATTATAATATGTTCTTAATAACTGTACCCGTAGGACTATTTATACTTTGCTCCTTGAATATTACTCTCAGAAAACGTAATTCTAGAAAAATTAGTAGATTAACTATAGATCATTTCGTATGGACAATTGCACAGAACACGCAAACATCGATAATTATAAAATTCGAATTATCAGAGAGGAGATTTAAATAGAAAGCTGAGGCACTATTAATAAAATAGATGAGGCTTGGACATTATCTCTTCTGTGGGAATTCTGGACAATCATTAACGCGTTCCATATGAACTATGCTCACATGCCTACATTTCTTTCCAGCTCTTTAGAACCCATTCCAAAAAGAGTAGGTATATAAACCAGCGTTGCAATGGCCTTTTTGTGGCACTAAACCCAGGTGTTATCTTCTTTCCTACCGAAAATGTTCTGACAGGTTGGTTTGTGGTAGTTTTTTTATACAACTATCTAAAAAGTCGTATATGATTGATGTACCACCTCGAAAACCAGCATTGTCCCCAAAATATTTCAGTGATTTCCGACTTTCCGAAAATTGTTACCTTCTAAGTTGCTTTGCATTCTTTGACTTGTATGTTGCCATACCTCAGTTTTGTTCTACGTTGTACCTCTGCTTACTTACCGTTCATACCCAGTGACAATATTCCAAAAATATCTACAATAGCTTGAAGGTTTGAATTTAAAAACCTAGTTTCAGCAAAACAAATAAAACTGATAATCAGGCATTTAATCTTTATAAGGATATTTTATAAAATACATTACACTAAATCACAAACATCTATAATATCGATTAAATAAATTGTTATTAACCGGAAGGCTAGACATTCTGTAAATGGTCACAATTGTCTTCAATCAAGTATTTTCTTCTTTGTCTTCAAAAATACCATATACTTCATCTTCATCTATAGACTTATCATTTGCTGTATTTCATCGCTTTCATCCCTCAATATGTATGGTAGCTCTGAAGCTCTACGATTTGTCATTCGACTTGTTTGTATATCAAGAACCACCTCTTCTTTTCCTTTCTGTTTTGGATATAACTTTTTTAATTGCTTTTCTCCGGATAACACATTTTAAAAGTTTCGAAAAGATTGATGAGGAAGTCTTGAATTATTTTCCCTGTTCATTGAGTTTTCTCTCTTCAAATATTTTTCCTGCAACAGATAAGTATTTGAAAATTGTATATGAAGAACAAAGTGCAGTAAGGCAATTTCGTAAAATTGCCCGGATTACTGGCTGTCTGTACAGAGATTCTTCCACACAGTTAATCTGAGAGAAAGGGATGTCTACAAAATGATCATCCAATATTTATACTTTCGAGGTTTTTTCTAAAAAAAATCGCTTTGATGTTGATTTAGTTAAAAAAATTTGACAGTGACCATTTGTCGTTTGGCGATCACTTGATAATGAGGGTACCGTTTCTTGACAAAAAACAAAATCAACATCAAAGCGAATTTTTTTAGAAAAAATCTCGAAATACAACACTAAACGATTGACAACGACTCCAGACTCGAAATTGAAACATCTCCGAACACAGATAAATATAACACCAGATACAATACATTACCTATATACAGGAATACTAGGTGATTATTTTTTATACATCTCTTTCTCTCAAAATAACTGTGAGGAAGAATCTCTGTACAGACAGGCAGTAATCCTGGCAATTTTACGAAAATCTCATACTACACTTTGTTCTTCATATTCCATGTTCAAATACTTTATCTGTTGCGGGAAAAAATTCTGAGGACAGAAAACTCAATGAATAGGCAAAATACATTTTAAAAATGTTAAAGAACTTTTGGTATAACTAACTTTTCACAGATGTACTTTATGTCTAAAATTTTACCAGTAAAATCTAAGAAATGCTATCGAAAATCGAGGAGTATATGTCATAACGTACATAAAATAAACATATATACTGACTGTCTGTATTGTTGATTGCTAAGTGACGATTGAAATAAATGTAAAACAATAAATACTGTCGAACCCTTACAAAGGCTAAATTGTAGTAATATAGACCTTTGTGTCTGTACAGGGATGAAAGGAATCACCATCTATTGTAAAAAATATAAAAAAGAAAAGTCGTTAGAAAATCAAAGATGACATGTTTGCCGAACTGCAAAAGTCACATTTTAGTAGACCCCCCACCCCCTTGTCACATTCCACGCCTGTAGGCAAACGTATTTTATTAACAACCCCTACAAATTACTAAATAGCATGTAGCGATTCAAACCCTTAAACAATGCCTAATAAATAATGGAGATAAGAGAGAACAATTTTGATCGAGACCGTCCCTGCCCACTAGAGAACTTCTAACGCCGTTCCCTGTTTTATGACGGGTGTTTTTTCTTCGCTCTTCTTGTTTTATCGCGATAGTTGAAGCTAGTACCTGCCCGCCTCCAGAAACAATTGAAAGAGTCGGCCCAAGAACGACTTAATTTTATGGTGTTATTCAGAACGGCGCAAATCCTTATTACAGCTGGAAAACTTTTGCAGCGCAATCACATTTAAAAGTGCAAAAGAACGAAAGGACTAAGAAGAAAGGAAAGTCGTGAAAAGACCCAGAGCGAGAGACGGAAGGTCCTCCTTCTCGTCGAGCTCTGCCAGATTTTCTTTCAATCGTCTCTCAATTATCGTAATTAACAGGAACTCGTTTGTTTCTTGGATTTGTTTTAATAAAATGCTTCTTGAATGGGTTGTCTTCGTCGCTTTTCTTTAGTCATAGTTTGACTCGCATCCTTTGAGGATAGAGATGCAAAAATAGAATATATCATTCTGATTCTGATTGTGCAAAAATGTATATAGTAAAGTGCATTCACTTTAATGACCGTTTCTCCAAAATGAATATACATTATACATAAGTTATACTTATGTAGACATAAATGCAATTATATTTATTTTTACCGAACAGTGTTAAACTAAGATAACTATTTTTTAAGTGCTACAATAAATGGTGGTTTAAAAAAGCAAAAGAAAACAGGCTTAACGAATTGAAGTAAAATGTATTTACAATATAAAAAAACGATTATCACAAAAAAATTTATGTTTATGGTAACGTTATATATACATTTGATGAGCTCCGTAATATCAAATTATTGTATTGTAATTCAAACTACATATATACATACTTAGTTTCATTTAGGTACGACAATTAGAAGTAGATTAAAATTGACTTTCAAGAATTGATTACCTAGTTACAAGTGATGCTAAGAAAGAGGCATGTTAAAGCAAAGAATTGAAAGAACAATGTTTTTTCACTTGTTATGAAGCACTAAACATTTAAATATGAAAAACTTCTAGTTTGTGACTATAGTTCAGCGTCTTCTTCTCAGGCTAAGTATTCGACATCACGTGATCTAACACCGTAGATTTCTTCCTGTGAAGTTGCGTCAAAGATAAACGTCAATAATCCTCTTATAATTGAACATATCAAGGATTATATTCGTGCTATTATTCACGAAATGGAGAAGCCAATGTTTTTAGTAAGAAATTATGTAAGTATAGTTCCCCGTACTTATCTATGAGTACGACGTACCCCATACGAACAAAGAACCTTCAAACTTGTTTCAGATGAGTAAGCACCTAAAACCTTAAATGAACTATATGAGTTGACTTTAAACAATTAGTGACAAATTCAATTGTTTATCTGAAGAGAATTAGATTGATAATATCTCTTTCAATCAGAACAATTATGATTCATTTTTTTCAGGAACAAAAGTTAAATGCACAGCAACTAAGACGCTGTGCAGATCTCACTTATAGTTCTTGGAATCTTAACTTATTTCTTAAAGCATATGTTCTACTTAAAAAAAAATCGAAATATCCTTTGTTGTTATAAATACAACAACGGTCTCAGTCAACTGAAATTAGGTAACTAAAGCAATTTAATCCACTATGGGTTCACAATTGCAACTTAACCAGATTGGAACACCAAAAAGCAGGCAGACCGGTTTAGAAAGTTTTATTCTGATATGAGATGACAGGAAATAAACTTATTCTATGTTTCTTCTCCCTACAAATAATCACAAGTTTCCAAAATCCACTAAAATTAGTTATAAAACTAGTTGTGTCACACTTGGTAATATTCGAACAGAGAAATATAAACTAACTCTCTTCGAGGTGTCATTCCTTTGTACGCAAGATAATATATATTATATATAAATATAATATATATTGTTTCTGGTCGGGAACCTTCATCAGTTGCGCTTCCCACAATTGAATGTCCTCTCGAACACTTCTTTATGCATTTGATGCATTTCGTTAAATTTGAAGACGCGAGATGTAAGACCGACATCTAGGATTTTCAAGAGAATCAGTACACAGAGGTTCCGAATCTGGAGCCGTTCCGTGTAATTGCTGTTCTCCATTAACTCCTAGGACAGAATGTCACGATAAAATTTTCAGGTTACTTCACCTGTCAGAGATATTGAATACTCTCTTCGAGGAGAACAGCAATTACACGGAACGGCTCCAGATTCGGAACCTCTGTGTACTGATTCTCTTGAAAATCCTAGATGTCGGTCTTACATCTCGCGTCTTCAAATATAAACTTGTTGAAATAAATAAAAAAAGTTTGATTAAGTTGACTTACAACCTCAACTAATTTACATACAAAACTATTAAACATACCAATATGACAATCTGCTGAAATAAAAGCAGGGTAAGAATAGCTATCACTAACTTTATATCTGTAAAAAAGTACAGAGCAGTCTCATTACAGTTTTTCTAGCTGAAAATAAATTTATAGGCGAACAATAGAGCAATTTTAATTTTCGATTCAATGATATAATGCTATAGAGACTGACGATAAAGTACAACTTCACATGTCACTTTGACTAAGAATGCAATTTTGATTTAAAAAAATAGCTGTAGTTTCTTTCATTTTTTGACAATTATTAAAATTACTTCTGTGAAATCTATGACGAAGGATTTGCTGAAAAAACTGTTTTTGTTTTCATTAAAAAGTGTTGTTCCTTGACATATACAATAGATTCATTAGGAATACATTTTTTCCTAATAGAGTAAATTACTCGAATTAAGTGTATGATATTCCAGAACCCTTAGAATATCTGCTTTTAACCCTATTGCTCTTTACTCGCCTTGTTGTAAGCAATATGTGTGTGTGTTTGGCCGTACTAATAGCCAATTCGCAGCTGCAATCCTACCAATTACCCTTCGGTTTATTTACAAACAGATCACCGATGTCAATGATTAGTCAATATTCCTTTGCCCCTTCCGATGTTTGTTATCGGTAGAAGTCGAGCTGTGTAATCTGATAGGGAAGATGATAACCGAATACACTGTCTCTAACAAGATAAAATGTAAATTAAAAAAATGTTTTAGTTGTATTAAATATATTTTATGTTTTTATCGAAATGTAACTAGTAGTGAAACATACATTAATCCTTTTAGATTTTTAATACACATTTGAATGAAAAATACTAAAATATGGCAGAACTGGATACTTAATTGCACTTTCTTCAAAGATTAAAAATAAAAAAAGATTATAAAAGGAGTTCCTTTTTATGTGTTTTTTGTATTGTTTAATATATCACTTTTGTAGTTTTCAGGCGCTTGTTTGTGGTATTCATAGATTTTTTAAGGTTTTCTTGGGTAATAACACCGCTTAGTGTAAAATAGGCTGTATATTGAAAAAATTCAAACTTTTAAAAGTCTTCTTCTAACTTCTTTGTAAACATTCATTAAGACCTGAATAACATATAAAATTAAAATTGAAAGAACATTTATTGTTTTTTGGATATGCACAAAAAATTTGAAATATCATTTATAATAGTCAAGCTGCTTTCAAGCAGAACCTGACAGAGTTGTTTTCAGAAACTGTATTAAACAAATTCTTTGATTGCACTTTTGACTAATGCACTGACTTATACCAAAATCGCGCGTAGGAACGCCACCAATGAATTCTGAAGGGAACTGTTTTAACTTCTTCCAACTGGAAAGCACCTTGACTATTATACAGTGGTAGGAGAAAGTCCCCTCCCCCCTCGTATCTTTTAAACGGTTATACTTACACTAATGAAGTAACAGTAATAGATAACGTCACAGGACCACTGTGGCCACTAATTTTAAACAGGAACTTATGGAAAGTGATAGTTTATGCTTGTCTCTTGGGACTGGCCAATCACGAATGGCTTCTATCTAGTCCTCGTTGGTACGGATTCCTGACTCGGAAACGACGCGGCCCAAAAACTCTACTTCTTTTTGGAACAAATAACACTTCTTCGGGTTGAGTCTCAGGTTGGCGTTCTTAATTATGGAGAATACTTCATCCAGGTTCTTCAGATGGACGTCGAATGTCTGACCCCTGACCAGAATGTCGTCGAGGTATACTAAGCACGTTCTCCATGTCAACCTGCTCAATATATACTCCATTAGCCTCTCAAATGTTGCGGGAGCATTACATAACCCAATGGGCATGACCGTGAATTGAAACAGCCCTTTTCTGGTGGAGAACGCTGTCTTCTCTGTCGTTTTCATGTAGATCAACCTGCCAATATCCACTCTTTAGGTCTAGTGTGGAGAACCAACGGGAGTCCGCTAATGTGGTCAGAGTGTCATCAATTCGGGGTAGTGGATAGCTGTCTTTCTTCAGCTATAATCGAGTGGTTCCTTCCTTATTTTTAACTAGCACAACGGGAACAGACCATAGGCTGATGGATGGCTCAATAACTCCATTCTGTAACATTGAAAGCTATTGCCAGTCCCACTCAAGCGTATTAATTTTGGTTTGGAATTAGGCCAATTTTAATCGATAAACTAAATAAATACTATTATTTCACATTTACACTGTAATTATTTAAACAAATTCTTACAGCAAGGGTTCAAAATGTGCGCCGTCTACTTGTTATTAGTAAATTCTTGCCGTACTCGTTCTATTGTATCAGCTGAAACTACCCTACCTTGGATTTTAAGTACCCCATAGAAAATATCTAGTGGTATCAGGTCCGGTGATCGAGCTGGCCATTCTATGGAACCTCGCCGTCTAATCCATCTATCAGCATATACTTCATCCAAATAACGTCCTACTACACCATAATAACATGCACCATCTTGTTGAAATGAGATCTCCATATTACCGAATTCATCTAGCTTATCTTCCAGAATTTCAAGAATTAGAGGCTCAACTGCATTTTGTAACATCTCCATAACCGGTTAAGTTTGTGTTGATGAAAACATGTCCAATTATGTGGTTTCCCATTTTGCCCATGTAAACTCATAAATGTCTCGTTAAACAATAACAAACCGAAATATTTAGTAGCAGTTATTAGAAAATTACAAAAACGACAAAAAACCAGAGGCTGATTGAATAATTATCATTTATTAAATTTAAAATAATATTTAATTTAATTTATCCTTCAAAGTTAGCCTAAACCAAAACAAAATTAATATGTCTGAGTAGCTATTGTCAATACATTTCCAATGAAAGATCATTTGGCATAAAGCCCTATTTAAAATTAGTGGCCATAGTGGGTCTGTGACGTCATCTATTATTACTGTTTCGTCATTTGCTACCATTAGTAGAGAAGTTCACAACCGTTTATTTTCACACTCCAAATTTCAGTGTTGTTTATAGGTACAATTTATATGAAATACATTACTTAAAATCTTATTTTATTTCGTCTTTATTAGAAAGCATTCATTAATATTTGCTACTGGTTGAACATAATCATGTTCTTTATTAAAATTATCATTACTTAAAGGAAGATAACAAGTCAATGTATTAAATAATGAAATGAAGTCATTTTGATTCAGCATGATTGTAATTTTGAGGCATAATTTTGACATCGAAATAACTCGTTTCATTGTAATTATCTATTTTTATAGTAAATCATATAGTTGATATATTTAATAAAATAAAATGTTTCTTTCCCAAAATATAATTAAAACCCTATATATATATATATATATATATATATATATATATATATATATATATATATCCACACCAGTAAAGGACCTGATTTACTAAAATATAATTTGTGTTAAATAAACGTTTTGTAAAATCCGCCAATCAAATTTCAGTAGGAAATAAACGGATAGGTGAGCTTGTGGGGAGCCCAACATTCTGTTGATTGAATTTGTTATTAGTTCTCAAATAATTTTAGTGGATACACATTTTCAGTACATTTATGGTCTCTGTTGTAAATTTTGAAGAAAGTCCGCACTATTTATCAGATCAATTGAAATATTGTTTAATTCGACAAAGCCCTAAGAAGATGAATCATAAATGTAGAGCATTTTTGAAAAATTTATTTTAAAATTTTAACACATAAATCTAATATATTAAAATTAACTGCTGTTCGTTAGAATTGCTCAAACGTCTTGATCGATTTGGGTAATTTTTTTGTTTTGTTTCACAAGTGGGGGGGGGCATCCGTAGATACTCCGTGCTACCTTTGTGAAGACGCCATAGGACTAAATTCCATATCATCGCTCCAATTACAGGAATCCATAGGGTCTTATTCAGTTCAGTTATAGAAAACAACAACCCAATTTAGTAATTATTTCACAAAATATAAACAGCCCAGTATTTTAAAATTAACATTTTGTTAAAATTATACACTAGTATGCCCATCCTGATTATACTCGGAACTCGGCCAAGCAGTTCATTTCATAACCACATTACTTCAGGTCGACCAAGCGCGATAACGTATTATTGAGTGAAACAACGATGCTCCAGGATATTTGTTCGCCCTGAGAGGAAGTCAACGAGAAGGTAGAGAGAGTCTAGAGACCGTACGCTGGCGTCGTCGCCGCCGGTAGTCTCCACAAGTATTTTTGTCTTTCCCGTTCTCCTCGAGTCTTGGCGGTTACCTAGCCCTATGTTTATTCAAATGTTGGGTTCAGAAGTTCCCTGATTCAGACTTGATGAATATTAATAGTATGGGAATTGAACGTAGAATGTGGACGGGTGGATAAGAAGTCAGTAGCCTTTGCGATATCACGACTGCAAAGGACGCGCGCCGTCCCAGGTAAAGGGGTAGAACCGTATACGGTGGCTGGGCATACGGTTGGAGTTAATGCTGTGTTTTAGAGGTAACCTGTGAGCTTCAGAATGTATTTTGAGCGATTTTAGCACATGCCATTTTACCAAAGGAATACTTTTCATAATTCTCCCTAGTCCTTCCTTCGTATGAATACATAGTATGCATCAACTTGATAATAGTATCAAAATATACCGGAAATCTTTAAAAGGCTTTGAGAATTGCCTTAAAAAGTTCGTCAAAAAAATCATTAAAATGAGAACTTATACTATTTATTTACGAACTTATTCAATTATTATGCTGTTGTAAATTGTAATAATGTTTAAAATTGTTGGATAAGAACAGAATAGGTCAAAAAAGTTCCAAATAAAAGTTTTTGGATTTCATGTGAGTTGTCAAATAACCCATATTCCGACTTCCGGTTTGGACAGAAGGTGTTAAATGGAAGTACCCAAACACTTTTTGATCTTGTTAGTTTTTCGATTAGACCCATATTTTGATCATAAATTAGTTATAAATTGTTACGACTGTTCAAGTTTGAGATAAGAAAATACTTCGAGTGGATTCCATTATTTCGAAAATTCATAAAATGGAGCACATTATGACTTCCTGTTGGGACAGATAGTGACTTTTTAGGCCGGAATTGTTTTGTATTAATGGAAGTATCCAAGTTTTATCGTGAATTTCGAAAGATAAATGAAAATCAACCCAAAACGTCCAAAATATGGTACAAATCGCACAAGTTGATTGTTTAAAAAAGTGTTTGATTTTCATTTTTCTTACGAAATTCACTGTGGGAATTGGGTATTTATTTTCAAAAAAAAACAGTCTTAATATGTATGGCTAAGTTCTGGTCAAAATATAGAACGAACGAACTTTTCAATCCACAGTTAAAATTTGGTATTTCTATTAAAAAACTCCTCAGGATTAAGTAATTGATTTTCAATTACTTAACTTATCTGTATATCTCAGAAACCATTTTGAGGCGTGAAAACACAAATATACATCCAAAATATAGAGACATCGCCAAACACAGATAAATAAGGGTATTGCAATATATGGGTACATACAGAAATAGGGAGAATTCTGAGAATAGCTGCAATAAAGAATTTCTGTACCTACAATCAGCAATTCTAGCATTTTTGACTAATACTTTCGCCTTCGCCAAAGGTTACCTATTTTATAACATTTTCTAAAAAAGCGTATATGCCTTAAAACATTTTTTTAGAAAATGTTCGTTAAAAAACATATGAGACGACTTCGAGATCCTCCTTAACTAAATATTTAGTTTGGACGATCCAAATGCGTTGAAGTGGTTTTGAGTAATCATTGAACACACATAAAACAAACGAATTGAGAAGATCCTCCTTTTTTGGCGGATTTGCATACATACGAATTGAAACCTCCTTTTTTTCGGTTAAATGGTAAGGAATATGCCACTAACCCTACGTAGCACAATGATATAAAAGTAAGAGACTTTTATATCACTGTACCTCTTAGGCCGAAAAGAGCGACATTCGCCAATATTTTAATCAATAATTTGAACGCTAGAGAGAGCTATTTAAACCTTATTTGAAATTAAGTTTTTCCCAGTGAATATTAAATGGAATGGTGCATAAAAAGGAGTTTAAATTACCAGATCAAGAAAAGAACATTACTAAGTGTTTTTAGATAACTGCAGTTTTAAGCACATCGATTCTTCTGGGTTGTTGCATTATGGATTATCGATTTGACTTATTAGTTGCGTTCTTTAAGACGTTTTTAAAACTTCCTTATTTTATTCTCAAATTCACCGAAATCGAAGCTTTATAAGCTAGAGTTTATATATGTGGTGGTAGCCTGCAAAGCTCAAATATCAAGCCAATATCAATGAAATACGTCCAGCATGTAGTTGATTGGCTACTCCCGTCCATCAAGTGAAAAGTGAGATAGGTTGTTATTGTCTCTTTTGGTCTCTCTTTCTAGTCTTGGCACGATATTTGTGCATTTCAGGCTACCCCCAGAAGTATATGCTGTAAGTTTAGAAGTGAATTAGAAACGTTTACGAATATTTTGATTTGAGCAAAATCAAATCGGTCTATGGCTAACTTGAGGGTTCAGGCAGTGAACATGACAAAACAGAGAACATATATTAACTTATTAGAAACACCAAACACCAAACACTTGGTTAAATTTGCACTATTTATTTATTTAATTTGACATATGTTTTGCCAAGTCTGGCTTCTTTAGAAATTGCAAATATAATGAATGCTAAATTATAATTCTAACAAAGAAACTAAAGGTAGGGTAATTTAAATAAGATACCGTCTTTATTGTGAGAATTTCAGAGGAAGTGGGCGGGGTGTAGGTCACAGAAATAATACATTTATGATGACAAGAGTTATGGATAATCTTTATATATATAAATCTTCTGTACGTGTCTTAGTCATTGAACTCCTCCTAAGCGGCTGGACCGATTTTGATGAAATTTTTTGTGTGTATTCCAGGGGGTTTGAGGATGGTTTTGATTCACAATACGGTCAACTAGATATTGTTTTTTAGTTAAATTATTTATTTAAAAATTGTTGTTGATGTTAGCACAACTTACATAGGATCCGGCAGACTGCGCTGTAGTCGCTGTGGCAAATATTCAAGAGTGTGCTTTAGTTTCAGTTACGTCTGATAGATGGCGTTCAGATTATATTGTTACAGCTAATTTTTAAAAGTTTACATGGGACAGGACAACATCTGTCGGGTCCGCTAGTATAATATAATATTATTTAGAAATTTGATTTTGAGATTAAGTAAGGGAGACGGACTAATATCAGCTCGAATCATTTAAGAGATTCCGAGATTTTTTTTGTTGATTTTCAGGGATTCAAGAATATATAATTTTTTACTTTTGTTTTGTAGATGTACAATTTCGAATGTATATTTGAGGTTTATGCTTTTCTTTTAATAAGTGGTCCGCAAATGTAGATTTATTGTGTTGTTGATTTTCAATAGCTTTACTGTGTTCGCACCATCCTGAATTGAAAGATCCTCCAGTGTGACCAATATAGAAATTGGGGCAACTCCCACATTTCAACCTATAGATACCCGAGTTAGAAGTTTTGTCAGTCTTATATTAGTTATTTTTTATATATCTAGATAATTTGTTGTTTGTTGATTCTAGTCCTGTTCTGTAGATAACGGGAGATTTTTTGTGAGGGTGTTCCATTGAATGTGAGAGTATGGTATAATTTAGGCATGGAATTGGGATTTTCTTTAATTTTCTATTTAATATGTTGTCAATAAGTTGAGTGGTGTATCCATTGTTGACAGTCATAAGTTTGATTCTTTCAGTTTCATTATCAAATTCGGTTTTGTTGAGTGGTATTGTCACGAGTCTGTGTAACATACAGTGATATGCAGCAAGTTTATCTTGTATGGGGTGGTGTGAACTTTTGTGGATGGTAAGATCAGAGTGTGATGGTTTATGATAAATGGCGAAAGTGTGTGTGCTGTATTGTCTTTTAATTGTTAGGTATAGGAAATTTAGCGTGTTATATGTTTCTGTTTCAAGTGTTTCTGTTGGGGTGTAGTTGGTTTAAGCAGTTGTGTAGTTACTGTAATTGTCGATGTGTAACTATAAAACAAGCAATGATATCATCGACGTATCGGAACCATTACAGGATTTTGTTACTGAGATCGTGTTTGAAAAGACCTAACTATGGTCAAGTCCCCTTCTGTCCGAAATATTTATGGACCATTTAGAAACGATAATTTTCAAACACGATCTGAGTAAAAAATCCTGTATTGGTACCGATACGTCGATGATATCATTGCTTGTTTTACAGGTACACATCAACAATTACATCTACACTTGCGGACCTCTTACTAAAAGAAAACAATACGCCTCAAAATATATTCGAAAATTTACATCTACAAAACAAAAATAAAAAAATATTCCTTTTGAATTAATGGAAATCAACAAAAACAAAAATTCTCCGAATCACTTAAATGATCAAACTGATACTAATTCGTCTTCTTTACTTAATCTCAAAATCCATTTCTAAATAATATTATATTATATTATCCATAACTGTTGTCAACAATGTTTCATAAATGTATTATTTATCTGACATACACTTCCTCTAAAATTCTCCACAATTAAGACGACACCTTATTTTATTACCCTACCTTTAGTTAATTTGTTAGAAATATAATTTTAGCATTCATTGTATTTACAATTTCTGAACATATGTCAAATACAAATAAATAAATAGCGCAAATTTAACTAAGTGTTTGGTGTTTTTAAGTGATCTTAAAAATGAATTTTCATCAAGTGAAGACTTAAACAATCATCAATATATTAAATTATCATAAAATAATTAAAACAAAAAAAATTGAACTTTATATTCGATTAGCTGACCATATAAGCTAGAAGTTCTCTCTAGCTGTGCATCGTTGTCAGTTGAGAGAGAACAGCAAGGCACTAAAATGATTCTTCACTGGTTCTTGTAAATCGAAAAATTTATTTTCTTATTGACAATTATTAGTTGATATCTTGAATAGACCAATATGTTAGTTTCTTAGTGAATAAAGGATACTTACCAACCTATAAAATATGTTTCATGTAATAGTTGAAAAAGCTCACCTAGAACAAAAGGTTGTGTAAGTATGTGTTTTAATATTACTAGTGGTATATCTTCAATACATTTTAAATTAAAGGCAAATTTATGTTTCAGTGACAAAATGTGAAGCGTAATGTCTACTGAGATGATAAAGTTTGCATGGGAAAATTTAATAATACAGATTATCAGCAGTCTCAAAAAAGTTGATTATTGGTAGGGAGCTTTAAAAATATTTCTATGTATCGGAAATCTAAATGCGGACTATGTGTAAATTATAAATTACACTTAGCATTTAAATGATGTGTTTGAAGTATATAAACAAGTATCGGAGTAGAGAGACTCGCCTAAACCGATATATGGTGTTACTTAAAAACTATATACTAAATCTCGTACATATTTGGTTTAAAGGGTTTATTCAACCTTTCAGTTCACATAGTGTGATATTTAAAATAGGAATTATGGAGTAATAGTAATACACTTAACACGTCTTCGGTTTTCTGAAGCTCTAATGGCTTGGGCCAGAAGATCGCTTAGTAAGTTTCGACGTTGAAAACCTCTTCACGAACGTACTATTAAACGAATCTCTGGTCATAGTGAGAAAGAAACTTACTGAGGACGAAACTCTGATGGGGAGGACGGACCTGCCAGTAGATTCAATCATGGACTTACTACAATGTTGCCTCAAGAACTGCTACTTTCAGGAGAAGGACCGGTTCTTCATGCAAGAAGATTGATTGCCTATGGGCTCCCCGTTATCGCAAACCATTGTCAACATCTACATGGAATGGTTCGAAGATAATACACTGAAGGGGTACGAGAAGCAACCAAAACTCTAGTTTAAGGTATGTCGACGACACCGTCATTATTTGGTAGCACGGGGAGCGAGAACTACATTGATTTCTGGAGCATCTAAAACGATCTCAACCATCCATCAGATTCACCATGGCGAGGGAAGAGAGTGGGTGTCCAACATTTCTTGATGTGAAGTGCCAAAGGAGTAGGACCGAGATCGAAACAACAGTATACAGGAAGGCTACGCATACAGGGTTATACTTACACTACAATTCTAACCATCCATCAACAACGAAAACTGGCATCATCAAAACATTAGTCCATAGAGCCTAAAATACTAAAGTTGTACATCTTTGTGGCTGACTTGGCGAATTGTTTATATCTTAGGCTGTCAAGAGAATTATCATCTTTAATACCACCATATAAAGAAATAAAAAACGTTCACCAATAACAGTGAGCAAAGTCAACTCTCTTGTGGAGGAACAACGCCGTCCACTTGCTAACTCTGGATGTCTCTCCAGAGTTTTCAGAAATTTAAGTTTACCTATATTGTAAGCAGCTGAAGTAGTGTCACATCCTGAAAAAGCATGAAAAAAAATATTGATGCCAGTGCTCAAAACCTCCAGCACCCTCTGAGCTTCTAAAATTAATTTTCTGCAGATACAAAGGAAACTGTGTAGATGTCGAAAAGTAGGCCTCGAATGTTCTGCAATGGGCCCTCGTTGTTCTGAGGAGACTTGCAGGAACACAATCGAGCTCTCGAAATTAATTGAAGAAAATGATTTTGCAGATGAACCTCGCAACAATGATGCCACTTCCTTCTCCGGTCTTCCCTCAAGCATTCACTACAGAAAGCCAACAACATGCTCAGTCGCAGCCTGGTCAATTAAAAAGACCGAGGACAGAGTATTCTGGTGATTTAGAAAATCACCGTGGATTATGCCTGTAGATGATACCACACGCCCTTCCGGACTCTACCTTGTAGGTGGCTGTAAAACCTTAACTATTGAATAAATTTAAGAAGTTTATAATGAAAATTATAATTAAAACACCATCTATAAAAATGGTATGATGCATTTTGTTTGTAAAATGATTAGAAAAATTATTAATAAGATTATATCGACAAAATTCTATTTGTCGATATAATCTTATTTTTCAAGTTTTCATTGATTTTTGCTTATAACTGTTTTATTTTTGGTTGGTAAGACAATTAAAAGGTGTAGATAATTTTATTTGCAACAAAAGATGATGAATCTTTTCTTTTTGTGAGAACTATAGTTTGCAAGATAAACCATAAAAACCATTTGGACCCCTTTTTCCAAGATGGCGGCCATGGGATAAGGCCTGCAACCCCAAAAACTTAGATTTAACTTTACACTAACCCCCTATGATATCCAAAAAAATAAAATTGTGTCCTCTGGCAAATGCACGCTAAGACGAAAAAAATTTAACATTTCAACAGATTATATCATTTTCTTTTATTCTGGTGCAAACTCTTCCAGACTCTTTTAGACTAAAAGCTAAAATATCTAGATGGGGAAAATTTTATGGTCATGTCATTTCCTTTAGTTTGAATTGATGACCAAATAAATCCATACTCTTATAATTTTTAAATATTTATATATCATAGAGTGTGTTCGTGTCCAAATTCAAAATTTGTTATTTGCATATAAATCATAAATCACTATGTCATTCAATGCGAAATCCTTAACGAACCACTGAATCAGCGATAATTATTTTCCTTCAATATTCCTAATAAAATTCCCATGAAATCATCATTTATTACCTTGCCATATAAAATATTTTCACCCACATATGTCTTTGCCGCGGAACATAAAAGGCTTGTTGCGTTCTCACATGTATTTGCACATGAAACAGCCCTGATTTATTCATAAAGCACCGGTTAAAAAACAATATTTCTTCTGAGGGCGAGGAATACATCGTTTATACTCTGAATGCAGATGAGCAGAGGGTGGGATGGGATTTCAATGAATTTTTAGCTGTTGAAAGAACGGCATAAAAATAAATTTCCGGGGTGTGCGTTTTCACCCAAAGGAAATCCCATAACATTAGAGTGAATTTAAGATCAATAAAAAACATTTCGTTATTATTTTGATGGACTGGTAAGTAACAACTATATTCAGAACTGCACTGAAATAGATTTGAAATTAATGAAAATTTGATGGGTTGTAATTTATCCGAAAACAATATATGAATATTACAAAAATTTAACAATAATTTATTAAACATTTATTAAAAATTGTTCAATAATTTTTCCATAAAATAAATTGGAATTTGGCTAAACCGATTTCATTAACAATTCTTAGAATTTTTTTTAATGCTGTATTAGAACTATACTGGACAATTTATTTCAATATAACTAATGAAAGTTACAAAATATTTGCAATAATTTTACCACGTTTGCTACCTAAATTACACTACAAGTATTTAGTAATTTACGAACGATGTATTGTAATTATAACACCCAGTTTATTATAACTTAGTTTAGAGAAATTACAAAATATATAATTTTATACGAATTTACCGATTATTTTGCCCGTGATTTTACAATATAAATGTTGCAAATTTGTTAAGCAAATTATTATAAAAATATTTGGTAGTTTTCAAATGATACGTTGTAACAATACCACTCCTTTCATTTCGTTAATTTAGGAAAATAACTAAATATTTGAAAAACATTAACCTAAATATTTTTATCAATATTAGAGGAGTTACTTGAAGAAAACCAACTATTATAAGCGTCAACATAAATCGCCAGATTTATTAGATCTCAACAAGCCCTAAATTTGTACACCAGTTTATAGAGCAAAATTTAATTCATTTTCGGACATAAAATTTAACAGCATTTCGCTTATACCATCACGTCAGTAACAGTTTATAGATAATTATTACTAAGATTTTAACAGTAAATCGTAGAAGTAAATTATTTAAATAATAACTAATTTGGTCAAGTTCCGTACCACCTTCAAGATTCTAATATTCCAGTTTCAGACAAGCAGGGAATGAGTGCATTTCCTTATATTTACCCTAATATCTTTTAAAGAAAGCGTTTTAAATTTATAAAAAATATACACTTTCATTTTCCACACAGACTTTTTGTTTTATCTGCACCTGATTCGCTTGATTTTTATAAGAATACATATGTATTAATTTTCTAATTTGGCCCCCAAAAATTAACATTAGAGTTTTACTTTACTAATAAACTTTCTGGGAAGCCTTTTATAATCCACTTTCTGTATTTTGAGGCTTTGTAGATTTAAATAGCATAGTTTCTTAAAGTAAGAAGTAAGTCGATGTTTAATATTTTTGTTAATATCTTTTAAACAAATGATTTAAAAATATGATATATCTGTAATTCACATAATGAGCCATTTTATCTGATATATTACATAATGCGTTTGAAAATTGAATTTTTATTTTCCACATAATTGTATAATTTGTCCCTAAAATTACTATGGAGGTTTTCTAATAACTTTTCTTATAAATTTCAAGTGAGCCCCAGTACCCCTAATTATTTTTAAAATTTTAGGTAGTATGGTTTCGGAAATAAAGCGAGAAATGAGAATTTTTTATATCTTTATGTTAATATCTTGTAAACAATTAATTTTAAAAATACAAAAAATATATATTTGTATTCCTCATAATGAGCCCTCTCATTTGATGTATTGCATGATGCGATAAAAAAATATTTTCCGTTTAATTCTATAATTGGCCCCCAATATTAATATTAGGGATTTCTTCGTATTTTTCCTGTAAACAAAAAAAAGTTCTTATAGTTTGGGGAATAAAGAGGGGAATGGGTAATTTTTTTAAATATTTTTTTAAATATATTTTAAAATAAAATAAAAAATAATTTGTATACGTCATAATGAGTCCTTTGATTTGATATAATTCTTGATCCGTTAGAAATAATTATAATTTTTTATTTTCTATTTAATTCTATAATTTGCCCCCCAAAATGAATATTAGGGGTTTTTCCTTATTATTCCAGTAAAATTCAGGTGAGGCGCTATACTTCTATTTTTTTCAAAATTTTACACCTTATGGTTTCGGTGATAAAGGGGGGGGGAAGGGTAAAATTTTTTATATTTTTGTTATTATCTTTTAATTAATTTATTTTAAAAATATGAAAAAAACATATTTGTTTTCGTCATAATGAGCCCTTTCATTTGATATATAACATGATGCGTTAGAAACAATTTTAATTTTATGTATTCCATCTAATTCTATAATTTGCCCCTCAAAATTAAAAGTATAGGTTTCTGCTTATTTTTTCAGTAAACTTCAGGATCAGACCCCATATCTCTAATTTTTTTCAAAACTTTACGTTTAAACGCGCGTTGACATTATGCCAATTCACTAGCGCTAGTAGACTAGCACCAGTCAACTAGCTTGTTAAAAGCATAATATAAGCAGTGACTAGCGCTAGTAGCGTGTGTTTTTTACTAGCGCTAGTAAAGTTCGAGACATTTGAACTTTTGTTTATCAGTAGTGTTATTAAAAATGGCGAAAACTAACAGCTGAAAGGAGAATTGACACAGTAAAATTCGTAAAATTGTACATTTGCATATGACTTTTAAAACTGGTACCAGAAATTTAGAAACTAGACTCTTTCATACGCTATAAATATGTTCATAAGTACTGAAAAATGTCCTTTAGCCAAAGAACTTAATGCGATATGAAGTTTTATTTCAAATTATAATTGCTTTCATGAAATAATGGTCCTAATTAAGGGAGTCACAAGTAGCATAAGCCCTTCAGAACTGTTTAGGGCTCAACTTTCAATGAGTATAATAAGTTTGTGGATCTGAAAATTTAATTTCTTTCAATACATTTTCGTACACACCAAATTTTAGACATCTAATCCATTCTCGAGTCCAACATCTCCGTGGACGACTTTACTTTTATAAGAATATTTCAGTTCACATTACTACTAACTATTCCCAATTGATACCAATATGTAAACAGATTAACAACTACCAGTCGACTGGCGCTAATCTACTAGTACTACTGAATTGGCATAATATCAACGCGCCTTTATAGTTTCGAAGATAAGGGGGGGAATGGGTAAATTTTGTAATATTTTCGTTGAAATCTTTTTAACTAATTTTTTTTTAAATATGAAAAAAATATATTTGTGTTCCTCAGAATGGGACCTTTTATTTGATGTATTCCTTTAAAGTTCGGGCAACGTTCTATATTTACTATTTTTTTCAAAATTTTAGGCTCAGTAGTTTCGGGGATAAGGGGGGGGAACGGTCGTTTTTTTAGTTTTTCCCCCCAGAAGTACCCCTGGAATCAAAATTTCTTCTTTTTCACTTCAATTTGTCAATCTTGGTTTTATGCTATAATGCCGAAAAATTGGTTTAAAGTAATAGTAACCATTGCATTAAGTGTACGAATATGCGACGGCCAGCCAGCGGTGCATTGAGAATAGCTGGACGGATCTAGAATTTTTTTAAGGTGGGGGCACGACATGAAAATTATTGTATATTCTATTATTATATGATTTTTCTTAGCAGTTTATTATGTTTTTATTTACATAGGTAACTATTGCCTGCCCATATTGGTCTATATTTCCATTAGTTTATTAAGTTAATGATTACCTGTATACAATTTATTGATATTAAATAAATTACTTTTTTCCACTGACTAGATTTGCCACTGAAATCGAGGAGTCCGTTGATTAAACCAAAATATCGAAGATATTAGAAGTAAAATGCATTTTATAACCTGTCAAAATATATTTTGCATATCGCTATCGAATTCTCGTGGTTAATGCAATACTGCAATAAAATTTATCTACGCCGTCCCTGAATAAAGCAAGATCAAAGCAGGGTAAAGATTATTCATTCCGATAAGACATCAATCGCTGGGGTAATAAAAAAAAGAACTGGAATTTTCGAATAGGGCAAAAACTACTTATCTGGACGCTGTGCGAATAAATGTAATACCCACCCAGAACGACCAGAAAATTCGATGTAGGATATATAAAGCCTTATAGAATTCCCAACTGGTTAGTATGGCTTATGTAGTGGTGTTGATAGGTTCAAATGTAAATTATATTTATGGAATCAGCTGTTGTAAATATTGAATTTTTAAGTATAAATAAAGTTTCTAGAAAGTCTAAGTTAATATTAGGTGTTAAAATTATATTTGAACCCATGAAGTTTATTGCAATAGGCGTTCTGCAAAATATTTCTACAAAGTTATTTAAATTGCATTTCTGCAAGATCTACTTAATGTACAATATCGATCCTTAGTGTTATTAATCTCAACGTTAGATTAGGGTTCCAGTTTATTATCACAACAGAGTTATGAGTTTTTTAAAATCACTCACTTCATATCGGTTTTTACAGGTTTTATTTATGAAAAATGCTGCGATAAAAATTTATAAACACTTATTTTGAAGATTTTCTGATTCTCTCAATTTTTTTATTGACAGCATTATGAACAGATCTTTTTTTACACTATAAGCAAAAAAATACCCCCTGGTTTTTGGGGATTCTAAACCTCAAATAATGTACTACTATGAGTTTGCTGTTAAATTACGACAGTTATGACTTATAAACTATTACTTACGTGATGGTTTATGTGGTTTGCTGTTGAATTTTATGTCACTTAAAAATCTCTATTTACTGGTGAATTGCTAAATGTATTTACTCTCTGATACCTGCCATGCATTTAATGGGGCTTACTAAGCTGGGTGATGGTTTGTATAGAGACCCTGAAGTATCGAAGTGTGGAAACTTGACAGTAGCCAATTAGTTATAGATACACCATTTTATAAAAAATCGGTCTCATTAATTGCATCTAAAAAACTGTTACGTCACATTTCGTTCTTTTGAAAATCTTATTTCGTTGCTTCTCCATCACTTATTTATAGAGTATTATTTTTCAATTATGATATGATATTATTGTCCTCTGAAGTAAGTTCCAATAATATTGATTGAGACATTGAGGTAATTACTTTTATTCAAAATTATATTAAGTGCTATCTCACAATTTCCTAAAGTTGATTTTGTTCAACCTTTAAAGTGTAAATATTTATCTAGGTTTGGAAAATTAGTTACATACTAAATTGTCTAATTTAACAATTTTTGTTCTGTAGATCTGGAGAAATTTAATGCCATATTTTCAAATTTCATTGACAGATCTGAGCAGTATATACGATTATTTTGGACATTTTGCATAATTATTTATCTTGATATTCATAAAAGTCAACAAAATAGAGTACTATTCAAAAATATAAAAACTGTCAAAGCGTCAAGCATGTAAATAATGTCTAAAATGTTAAAAATGTAACATGCCAAAAATGTCAAAATGTGAAAAATATAATATAAGACGTGAAAAATGTAAAACATAATAGATATGTCATTAATAGCTGACAAAAATGTTAAAAATATCAGAAATTTCAAAAACGCACAGCGAGTTGTTAGTGATGCAAAAGCTTCGTATCGAGGGCCTGCACTTAAAAAGATAGAGAGTAGAAGTAAGGATGATACAGATATCTAAAGAGCAGTCTCCCCTTGAATGGAACGTGGTCTTGTCTGTACCCACAACTGTTTGTTAACACCATCAACTGGTGCAATTATAAAAATCTAGTCCAATATTCGGACGCTATAAACAATTTTTTCAAAGCAAACGACTATAAAGGACTTGTCAAGGACTGTACTTTCTGAGATAAACAGCACATACCCAAAAGTGCAAGTGTTATTAGTGGATGAGGTGAAAATAGGGAAAACCTGTGAAGAATTTGGGAAAATGAAACGTCTTGCTCTGCCGCTGAGACTTAACGCTACTTCAATCCTGATCGATCCAGATGAAAGTCTTGATTTTAAAAACAAAGTGGTCATGTCTAGAGAAACTGAAAGGAGGCACTACGCCAAATAAGAAGCATTTCATAGTAATAATATACAAAAAACAACTAATAGTATCTTTCAAATTGATGATTGTTTCAGTCTTCACTTGATGAAAATTCATTTTTAAGATTACTTAAAAACAACAAACACTTGTTTAAAATTTCACTTTTTAGTTCTTCAAATTTGACATATGTTTCGCCAAGTCAAGACAATACCACTTAACAAAACCGACTTTGATACGGAACTTGAAAGAATCAAACTCATGGCAGTCAACAATGGTTACACTACTCAACTTATTGACAACTTATTAAACAGAAAATTAAAGAAAATTGCTATTAAAGAAGTCTATCCCACTGACCCCAATCCCATACCTAAATTATACCGTACTCTCACATTCAATGGAACCCCCTCACAAAAAATCTCCCAATTTCTACAGAACAGGAACATATATACAGCCTTCACAACAAACAACAATTTATCTAGACATATAAGAAACAACAAAGACAAGACTGACAAAAATTCGGGTGTCTATAGGTTGAACTGTGGTAGTTGCCCCAATTTCTATATTGGTCACACTGGAAGATCTATCAATGCAAGATGGCGTGAACACACTAGAGCTTTCGAAAATCAACAACAAAACAAATCCACTTTTGCGGACCACTTATTGAAAGAAAACCATGTACCTCAGAATGCACTTGAAATTTTACATTTAGAAAACAAAAGTAAAAAATTATATCTGCTTGAATCACTAGAAATTAATAAAAACAAAAATTCTCCTAATCTATTAAACGACCAAACTGATACCAATTCATCTCCATTACTCAATCTTAAAATACATCTTTAAATAATATTACTTTCTATTATTAACATCTATTGTAAACAATTTCATAAATGTATAATTTAACTGACCTATATCCAGCCCACTTCTTCCGAGATTCCCAATAATTAAAACCTTTTAATCATTTTATTACCTTACCTGTTGTTCCTTTGTATGAAATATAAGTTTAGCATTCATTGTATTTACAATTTCTGATGAAGCCAGACTTGGCGAAACATATGTCAAATTTGAAGAAATAAAAAGTGAAAATTTAAACAAGTGTTTTTTGTTTTCAAGTAATCTTAGTAGTATCTACCTCCAAGTCAATAAAACACTTCACACACCAAAATTAAATAGATTGAAATTAATGAGTCTATGACGGTTTTATAAGGATGCGTTGAACACACTTTAAGAAATCTCAATTGGTTAAATAATAACTACACAAAATTTTAGCATTCCTAAGAAAAAAACTGTATACGTCAATATTTAAGTTGCAGGCAACCTAACTGGACTCAAAGTCACCAAACCGTCAAAGAAACATCAAAAGAATGCAATTCCCATCGACCCAATCCGATAACCTTCATTAGAGAGGAAAGCACAACTCGGAAAGACTCTAAAAATGTTTCCGCTAATTAAAAAGCGTCCAACGATTCCCTTAAAACTTCTCCTAACGCCATTAAGAGAAAAACAAAAAAGTAGCCTCGCCAGCCGTCTATTGTCTTCGCCCGACGGGCACCCACTTTCTTTTTAAATCAGATTAAAATCAGAGCAGCATTTTTACAAGTGCATTAATATTTGAAAAGCATAGTCTAAATACACCCGTCATTGATTACAGATGAATCGTCTTTGGGGAAATGGAAATCATTTTATTTGGAATGCCGTTAAGAATTTAAAAAATCTGTCTCCGATCTCTGAAAGAGGGTAACTGAGCCGCGAGGGGTCGCATTCTTAGGGACCGATAGTCATCCTTTTAGACTTGGGGAGAAAGAAAAAGCCGAAACAGCTAGAAAATGCCACGGAAGCTAAAACGTTTCAGAGGAAACTCACCCCAATCGTTGTTGCAATCAAGGGTTTGGTTTATGTACGAAATGTTCATCAGGGTGGATTGTTTTGTTCGCGCTGAATTTGTAAGAAAGTGCTGAAAGACCGCTAACTCGTCATCAAATATTTAAGGACTCCCCAGGGATGATGGTCAAATAGTTACTCTATTGATACTGGCCACCCAAGTGAGCGTGGGTGGAATTCCTTAATTTTTGCTTTCAAGATGAATGAAATATTTAGCAAGGTGGATTCAATCAGATTTCTTTCTGGGGAATTCTTGATTGTGAAACTTAGTTCTGATATTAAGTACAGTGACAACTTAGATAAAGTGAAAGACATTTTTCAACAGTGTATTTGGGGCTTTATCAACGAAATTTGTTGAACATGATTGTAATATAAGTTCTATTGACATAACTAAAGAAACTGGAGGTTATTAAGGTTAACTGACAAACTTATTTGATCCACGCATGTTTTATCTACTATATTTTAAGTACTTGCGTGAATATAGAATATCCTTTCTAGTTTTTCATGGGTGAGTATGTTTTCTATAGTGTTAGGAAAAAATTCTTGTTTCATACCAATGTAAGAAGTATTCTATTATTTTTTTGATCTTCCCCTTAAGTGCTGTTCATGTATTCGCTTATATGTAATTCTCTGTCACGTTATTGGATGTTTCTGTCACTTTTGAGTTAAACTGCGCTCCGAGTTTTCTCTGAAAGTTCAGTATTTATAGTTCGCATTACATGCATCTTACTTTAAATAAAAATACTTCAGCAGATTCTGTTTTAAGCGGTAAAACTTGAACAAGCAAATATTTTGCAAAAATTACATAGACAATTTTCCTTATTAATCACATCGCCATTTCAAACAGTTTTGAAGGGAAAGATTCTTACGGCGATGACAATGGAACTGAAATGCATAATTGGTAATTTCCGACACGACACGGGACCCAGTTACCGGGACCAGACCCCTGTTCCGGACACTTTTCTTGTTTATTTCTTAGAGCATACACTATTGGAAGCACCAAAGCACAAAAATCGTGAGTTTAGAAAGATAGAACAACAATGAGAGTATCATGCTATTTCACTCAAGTGCCAACTAGATTTAACTGTATGACAAAATACAGTTAGTGTTCTAGTAAATTAGATACTCGTTATTACTCTCTCTTTTTAAACTGGTTACGATATTTGCGCTTTGCAAGCTTCCTATGGAAGAAAAGTCGATAGATATTGTCGTACTTATTAACAATAAATGTACTGAATAAACAGTAGGTGCATTGAAATTATTTGTATTTCAGTAGATACCAAATTTTATTTTTTTTAATTGATTATATCTAAATATTTTAAACTTATTGCTACAGAGTGAAAGCTGTAAATACAAATATGATTGGGAGGGTTTAAACAATTTACTGAAAAAATATTGAAGCGAAACATGATTATCAGCTTTTGAAGACTAATAAAATATTGTGGTATAGAATTCTAAAAAAATGCAGGATTTAAACAACATATATAGGGGATATGCGTATAATACCCATAATTGGGTAAAATCGATCACCTTATTATTAGAAAAACAAGAATAATGACAACATCGCTAAAAAGTTTTCGTATCTTCTAGCCATGGGTAAAATTTTAAGGCTGTACCATTTTGTACAAGTTCCACCATTTAAAATTTCAGTGTTGTAAATCTAGTTTTGTGAGAATTTCTTATAAAATGTATAACATATTTAAGGTTTGTACTAACTAGCTTTACATGTTTTTTACTTCATTTACCAGACAATGTTGTCTACATAGTAGGGGAATACATATGTAAAAATAATTGCCTAAAATATTGAGGTGTTGTGAATTTGTTTATGATCTATTTGGTCTTGATAACATTACTCCAGAATTGCCCGATGGACCTCCTATTCAAGAGGCTGAGTGGTATACTGCGAAAAGACTGGTGGGGAAAAAAATCCTAGACAAATACAGAAATCTTCCTTCTCAAGAGATGATTCAGATGTCCAGATTGAAACCATTTTTGACCTCAAGGCAACATATGACAAGGATAAGCCCATATAGTTGATAACTAAGTCCTTTATCAAAAAAATTTAGGAAGCAGCTATCTAAAATTGTTATCCCAACTCCTTGAACAAGAATTAAAAGAAAAGAATTCATTTGGTCAAAAAAATGTGGCAGCGATTAAGAAAAAGGTAAATGTGATGGTTGAAGCTATAGCAATAAAAAATGAAGATATTTGTCCATATTGTGATTTTGGGAAAAACGAAGTCAGGTGGAGATGTGGTGGATATGTTTTATGGTCCCATCGTGCATGCACACATTCATTCGTTCATCATTCTAAAGGTAATTGAGTACAATACGCTATAAAAACTACTTTGCGTAAACCAAACCAGTTAGTATGTAATTAAGTGACATGGATGAATTATACAAAATCCAGGCTGAAGGTAACAAAGAAGAAATTTTAAAGACAATATTCAATTTTAATATATAAAATATTTTCTACAAAGTTAAGCTGGATAACGAGAAATATGAAAATAAAAATAAGTATGAGCCATTTATATTGTGATTTAAAGTCAATATGTATCTACGTATGTATTTTAACAGTGTAACGTCATAATATTTTATCTTCATACTATGTTTTGTGTATCTTGATAATTTCTCTTGAAATTAAAATTGTAAAATGTTTGAACAACGATTCTCACTGCATTATAATTTACTTACTTAATTTACTAATGTTCAAAAATATTCCATGAATGTGTGGTTTATTTAAATACCTGTTGTTAACATCATTTTTAGGAATATTTGAAATTTTGTTATGTTAAAAATTAATACTAAGTATTTAAAGAGTGACTATTATTTTAATTTTTCGGAATTACATGACCATGTATACCTATGTTTGACACAAAGAGAGAAAACCAGAAAAAGGAAAATAAAGTATATTTCGTAAGAAGTTTTCGCTTCCATCGATCAATTTAAATGACTGCCGCTATTTTGCCATGATTTTTGTAAATTATTGTACCAGTTGTAAACTCTAGCTACAGTGATAGCTGACTTACGAAAGGGTATAATTAGCATTTGGATTGTGATGCTGCAAAATTTAAGCAATTTGCTTTATACAATTTTGTATAGTTGTTATATTTATAAACGATTAATGTCTCTGTTTTGCAAAATCTAGAACTGAATACTACGGTCTACTTTTTTTGCCAACAACTTGCATGTCAGAAGTAGTAAACTGATGAAATGGCAGTAACTTGAGTTTTTTTGTAGCTTTTGTGATAAAATTTTTAATATTATCCCAAAATTTCCAACCAACCCGTGTGCTCCTAGTTTTCAACTTTCTCTTCACTTTCGAAATGGAAACTTTAAAATTTTTTTTTATAGAATGTCCTGAGTCGCGATTTAAGTTTACTTATTACTCTCATTTATTTACTCTGGTCAGTTCTCTGATCTATTATTTTCTAGCCTTCTGTAATATTTTTAGCTACTCGTTTGATTTATTTTAACTGTTTCGTTCTTGTGCATTTTTGTGTTACTTCTTGGTATCCGATTGAGATAAAGTCTTGTTTACAAAAAAATTTAGTAGGGTTTCAAACAACAAGGGATATAAATATCGCTATATGAGAAATACAATGTAATAAAAGTAACATATTTTAGACTGTATTCAAATAAATTGTTGTTATTATTTCTTTTTGTTCGTCACCATGTCGCTTAATTTTTGATGTTGTGGTACTGCAGTGTTTTTAGTTTTGCCACTGGGATCTATCAGTGCCATTTTTTTACTAAAGTAATTCGAATAACCAATTGCTCTTTTCTGTATCCTTCTTGCTCCGTGTTTGTTCCTGGCATACTAGATTTTATCTATTATATACAATCCTTCGAGATTTTTTAATCCACTGACCACAAGACTATAGGAGTTTCATGTAGAGAACCGTCATCAGTTGCGCTCCCCTTAACAGACTGAAAATGCGAACAATTGTTTATATATGTACTCACTGACAAACTGACAAACTGGTAAAACATAGATGATATGGTAAGCAGTAAATTACTAAAATTTGAATAAAAACTACCATGGAGTTTAAATTTGTCCACAACGGTTATGTAGACACTCCCCAACACGTCTTGGCATTGATTCAATGAGATGTTCTAGTTTTTCTTGAGGAATACTATCCAAGCTACCTATGTTCATGGCTTAGAACCTCCAAAGACCGTAGGGGCTGGGGTAAATTTCCGAGCCTTCTACCGATCAATCTCAAGCATGGTCTATGGGCCAAAGATCGGCAATGGCAACATATTAACATGAGTTTCTTTGAAAACGTTTAAACTAACTCAAACAACATGAGGCCACAGATTCTCTTGTTGAAATACGGGATCCATGAGCCGAAGTAAAGGAGTACAAACGACTCCACAACTTCCTGAACATAACGTTGCGCTGTCATGTTGCCCCGAACAAATTGAGATTGACGTTTTTCCCTCGACGTCGTCTAACTCTTTTTCGGTCATCATGTCCACTCAAGCAGAATAGAGATTCATCAGATAAGACGACCATTTGCCATTCTACATTCCACTCTCTCCATTACTGTGATCATGGCAGTCGACGCTCAGCGGTAACAGGTAGCACAAGACGGAGTTGATAATGTTGCAGTCCAAAAGACCTTATAGGGCGGTAAACCATTCAGGCACTTATAAGATGGCCTAGTTTTCCAGACCACGCATCAGCCAGATTTCGAGTTGTCGAAAATTTGTCTGTAAAGGCCTTAGACGTCGATTGTGCCCCTTCGTCCAGTGCCTACTCTTCTCTAATTGTAGGTATTATCAAATCACGCTTGACAACATCTCATAATAGTAGTTAGATTGCTGTTCGTGCGGTTAGCGATTTCTCGAAATGAAAAACCCGCCTCCCGTAAACAAATAATTCAACCCCTCTCAAATTCACTTAGCTGGTGAAACATTTGGCGTACATGTACTCTAGGCGTTCTAACGTTACTAAACATCGATTTTGGATCCTATCAAACAGTTATAGTTAAAAAAAAAAAAACGAATACAATATTAATTGATAAAAAAGTCTACATGAAAACATTACCAAATATTAATAATTTACTGTCTCATCTATGTATAGCAAAAACAATATTAAATTTAAACATCTGGTTCTGAATGTTGCGATTTTTTTGTCAGTGAGTATATTGAGTGCATACATCTGAGTTTAGTATTTTATCGCGAAATGACTTCTGACACCTAGAAATTCCAGAAAAAAGACTCTAAATCAAGAGCCATACGGTGTGCCACGCCGTGTCCTTGTTATTATAATATTAGCAAAAAATGACATGATAAATATAATAAACGTTGTTTACTAATTAAAAATCCTAGTATTACCACAACGTATATCCGTTACGCTGACACATTTCAAATATGCCGCATTTTCGAATCCAGCGACTCCAAAATATAAGACACATCCACGGCATGTCATGTCCGTTAGGGTGTAACTCCGGAGAGTTCTTTCCCTATTAAGAGATGCAAATAAAGCCCTAATTTTAATTTTACGTGTATTAAAATCCGACACAGCTGACGGGCTTCTATCCGAGATTTACCCCGTAACAAAAGAACCGACTTAATAAGGGAATAATGCCATACGTTCGTGGAAGGCAGGAAATTATATGGACATGGGGCTCCCCTTGGAAGACAAGATCTTCGTAAATGTTCGTACGTCGGAATGGAAAAGTTTGGAATGAACATCATTAAAAGGGTGACCACGATAGTAAATTAATTGTAAACGTAAATAGATGAATAAAAATATTTGTTTACTAACACTAAACCGTTATTTTTTTCACATAACGGTTGTCGAAATGGCATTGAGTTAGAAAAAAATTTGCTCCTATCTTATCATCATTTTTGAGTGAGTTAGAAGCTAACAAAATTCTTTTCCAAAGAAAAAACCTCTACTACTTCCTTAAACCTTATTGTTGTGTGGAATTGACTACTAGATATGCAATTAATATGTACCGAACAACAATAAAACGTGATCCACCATTTATTGTTTACATTTTTTACTTTGTGTGTAGGGACCAAACAACAGTGAATTAGCCATTTATTGTATGATGTTATGTTTTATCAATTATTTTCAACTAATTAGATCTAATTAGAACTCTGAAATTTTTATTCTTTATGTATTAGTATTAACTTTTGTTTGGATAGCTATATTTGACAGGGAGCAGGTAACACCCAATGCCCCGTCATCCCAGAATGTTTAATTAAATTAGTTATCATTACTATTGCCTTTATCTCCTTACTTTATGATTTTGTTTCCTATGTTAAACACCCTGTATTATGGTATTGAATGGTAATGTAGAGCCTGACATGTATTATACTTGAATTTTCTGACACTAAATTCCCGTCTACACAGAATTGAAATTTTTCATGTAAATCCAAAGTTAAGAGGTATGTAGGTATACACAAAATGAGCTTGATCCTGGTTGAATTTATGAGGCGAGAACACTTTAATAGAAATAACTATACAATTCTACCTATAAACTTGCGAATTACATAGAAAATTTAAATATTTATGAGGAAATATCAGTTCAGACGCTACGTGGTGTTTTTGATAGATTGGCTTTGTAGGCGATTTTCTGAAAAATTACATAAGTATTAGAGGCTATAGAAAAATATATAAGACCACCTCGGTAGATTCGTAAATAAAATAAAATTTTAAAAAATCCATTAAACCCTATACCTAAAACCGTGCAGGTATGTTTTGAAACCCCTTTACAAATAGAATCCTTATCTCCAATTTGAAATTTCACTAATCCAGATGCACCCTATCTATCGGGTCACAACCAGAGAAGAAATCATTAAAAAATAATAATAAAGCAACACATAGCCGATAATAATGATGTGATACTGTGCCTAAAAATTAGAAGGAATATAAGAACCAACACCAGCAACAAATCTCTGAAATAAAGGAAAAAAACGACACTAGATATCAAATGAATGACTCTCGAGGTCTTATCAAAACGAGCCGCCGACCACGATGCGCCAGACGAACAACATTTCGAATTTCCCGAAATATCGGATGAATGCCAATTCCACGACTTATGGGATGAATTCCCATCGCAGTATATATAAAGAGACACAACAAGAAGATTATATAAGCCTTAAAGAATTGATGGTAAAAATAGTAGTAGTAGTTTATGAAAAGGATTAGAAATAGAAATTGATGAAGAAACGTCATAATTTAGAAATAAATGTTTAAGCGGAGTAGAATGTGGAGATACTATGGAATAGAAGGAGACGAAGTAGAAGTTCGGAGAGGGAAGTAAAAATTGAAGAGGAGGTGTAATGTTGAGGGTGGGTTGCAATAGTTGTTACAGAAATGTTATATTTGGGGAAGAGATGTAAGGAACATAATTGAAAATCGGACAACTAATATCAGCGCTGAGAAATAGAGAATAGTTATAACAAAAAATTCTATCAGTAATAGAGATAAAAATATAATGAGTGTATTTCAACATTAGTTAAAAAGTATTTACTATTTCACTTAATTTCAATCTGATCCAAACATACAATTGAGTTTTGATAGAAATGAGGTATAATTTTCGTTTTGTGTTATGACCCTCTTTGTGTTATGTTGTTGAATTGTCAAATTGTATTATATAACCTGGGTCGCTATCATTTACTGTTCTCTTTTTTATTGTTTAACAAAACATGTCTTTCTTGAGATATGTAATATGTCCTGAGTAATGTGTGTTATTTCCCAAAACATCCATATCATTAATAGGAAAATGAAAATGTCAAGTCTGCGTTTATATAGGAATTTTGCAAATGGAACTATTATATACCATGTAATTATATGGTCATTGCAATTATTTACACTTCAGTGCCGATAGATAAATTATTTTTTGAGCTCCATAATTGTTCTAGGACTATAATTTTTATTTAAATAAACATGAAGGAAATAAACAGTAAGATTGTATTCACTACCGAAATAACGGTAAATAATGCCCAAATTCTGAATTTCTGCATCTATGTTAAAAACGCATTGTGTTTTCAATATGAAATGAAAGGCCCATCCGGTATAAACTTAGATGTAAAACCAAAGGCGGACGTTAATGTAGCAGATGATAATAATTTGGGGGAACAGTGGGGAATTACAGAGAGCCGGCGTTAATTCAAGCACGGCAATAGTATTCGACGACTTCGCCTTGTCTTGTGTTTACATTTAATTGAGAGCAAACCAAAACAACTGAAGGAAATCCGTTCTCGAATTTGAAACCTTTCGGTTTCCCCTTCTGCAATGCGCACCTGATGTTGAAGATTGGTGGTAATGAGTGTCTGCCTAGCCTTAAAATTGTTAGCTTCACATCACAATAGAATATTATTTTTTATAGCATTACTGCTGCTATTTCAGTTTAAAAAAAAACATATGACAAAGCTCACCTACAGACTTGTTATCTAAAAATCAGGAAAAAGCGCAAGCGTAGTCTTTCAGGGTCAGTGTCAATGGATAAACTGTGGTTCTCTGGGCTGATTTGCCGTAGTTTATTGTAATTTCTTCCGAACGTTTCATCTGCAACTGCGGCAGACATTTTAACAGCTGCAGGCGTAGTTGATAAATCGTAGAATACTTGAATGAGAATCTTAAAAGTGACCAAGAATGTGTAACAAATATGCGCTGCATTAACGAAACTTGAGTAGATGCCTTTCTTATTGCTCTCTTATGCCTACAATCGTGGATACTGTTGCAGCATATTATTTTAGTTAAACAAAAATCAAATTCCACTCCTCTAACTTTCTGAAAGTCAAGACAAGAGGTCGTAATCAGTGGTCCAACTAAAACATCGACTGAAGAAAAAATGTTCGAAGATTGGATCTTGTTTGCCCTTACTTGTTGAGAGCTGATGAGCTATTAACGCATATGATTACAGAATTAATCTTTAGGTAAAAACGTGTAAAAACTGTTTCACTGAATTTGCAGTAGGATTCTAACGGTTCTCTAGGAACAATGTTGCAATTTATTGAGATGTATTCCTATCCAAATGATTATTTCAGTTGATTGTGTACTTACAGTAAAAATAAATGCGCAACTAAAAATATTTTTAATACACATAAGAATTTGTAATTTCCTAATAACTAAGAATCCAGGAAAGTTTTGTGTGAATAAATTTAACAGTGGAGATTTATTTATATCTAAATGATTATTAAGTAAACTTTGAATATATTGGCGAGACTATGGTTATATTATATTTTGCTATATACTCTTGATGATTTAGGTTTACTAGTTATACTTTTGTAATTCTCTTTATTCATATTTGAGGCTATTTCAGGTGTATTAGCAGGTGGTGCATTGTATTTCTTAAATGTTTTGATATAATCCCCCGATGAAAAGTTTTACGTAAGTAAACTAACTATTGAGAGATTATAAAGCTAATTGATACATTTGATTTCAGATCCTCTCAAGTTGAATATGTTTTTTATTTTATGCTATGTGCAAATGAAAATTGAATAAGCATTAATAATATATTGCTGTTTTATTCGATATAAGGTAATCTTTTAAATTAATTTTAACATGTCGTTTAAAATAGTAGCAGTCAGTCAAAAATTATTAAATGATCTTTTAACGAGATGTGATATGCTGCAAATATATTTTTATTTATTTATCTAACAGTATAATACATATAATATTATATATATATATATATATATATATATATATATATATATCTATTATAGTAATTTAGCAAACTCTATTCGAAATTTAACTTTTTAAAAAAAATTTATTTTCACTTTAAATACAATTTCAAATTTTAGACAGGCAGAGATACGCCTTACACTAGTTACTATAATGATCTCCAACGAGACCGTTAATTATTAAGTATTTATACAATCCAAGACGTGATAAAATCTGTAATTTAGCGTCTACAGGAATATACTGAGAATTGTCATATCGTTAACATAATATGATATTGTGAAAAAGTAAATGATACGCTTCTCACGGTTACTTGCTGAGTAAGCAACACGTGTGTGTATAAATTATGATATAACAACTCCCATCACAAATGAAAAGTTGATGGTATAGCATCAACTTTTTGAAATAACATTAAAGTGTAATATGGTATTTAAATGAAGTGAAACGTAAAACCTTAGCAATTGTGAAATAACATAATATCTAATAATTCATAAAAAATAATAATATCAAAATAAAGCATGAACATGATAATAAGCAAAATACGATAAATTGGATAATAATATAAAATAGGTTACGAATATAATGACAAACGATATAAAAGTAAATAATAAAGTAATAATATTGCAAATAAAATAGTCCAAATATAATGTTAAAATTGTGTGAAAAAAAGTACATACTTTATTAAGCAGTTTCTTTTAATTCAATGTCTTTTTCGGGAATATCCAAAGTCGGGCGAAGTTTTGGAATTAAGTGCCTAAAACTTCTTTTGGTCGGTTGTGGCGTATGTTGTGCAGAAGGGTTTCTTCTTCGGAGCTGAAATTTCTTATGCATAGTGCGGTATATGATGTAGGCAGCTATGAATATTATAACTGCAATAGTTACATATGTGAACCATGAAATATTTTTCGTTATAAATGGTTGATTGATTAAGTCATCTAAGTCTCTAGAGTATTGGTCGAGTTTATGACTGGCTATATCTAATTCTTCGATATTGAGGTGGTCCAGTTTTAAGGGTTGGAGTTCTGGAACTTTGACTTTATCTGGTATAGGTTTACAACAGTTATAAGGTATGTAAACTGGATGGGAATTATCGGTAATATTTATGGATTTCCGATTTTCGGCTTGTACTTTTGTGATGCCGATAAAAGCACTGCACTCCGAGTAAAGTTTGAGAACTGAGTTTTTATTTATAGTTACAGTTTTTACATCAGTTTCTGCACAGTTGATAGTGATTCGTATAGGTTCTGAAATTATGATTAGCCACGTATTAGATTCAAGTTTTTGTACATTATAGCCTTGGCTGAAAATAACGGAACTTTTACAGTTTTCCGGCACATTTTTAAAGTTTTTCAACAGTTGGGCTTCGCATAGGGCGTTAGTGTCTATAGGGTAAGCATACAATTCGGAGCAAAGTTTTTCGCGAAAGTTTAGCGGTTTGCACGCACTTAAATCCTTTATTGGGATGTACATTAAAGAATCATCATTTCTCGCAATGTATTTCTGGGTGAACTGAAGTACATGGTGTAGGCCTGTTCTATCGTCATAAATAGGGATAGGATAAAGATGGAAAGCGGTATAGGGTTGCTGTTCAACGAGTGGTATTTTGAGAACAAAGACAAGATCTGAACGTGTTTGAAAAGCTTCAAGATCTATAATCTCTAAATATTTAGCAACATTTGAATATCTTACTGGAAGAGGTAAATTATTTTTTACTAAATTTTGTGAGATTTCTTGTAAGGCGGTTATCAAATGTTCTGGCGTTAAAATTGATGTATGTATTATTTTGAGCCTGGCAAAGGTGATAGCGTTTAAAATGTCATTTAGGTTATCCTGTAAATAAAGGTAATTTTCCATCAATTTTTCGCATATATCTAAAAATGAAAGTTTAGCTTGAATATATGCTGTTTTGTCTGCGAAGTGAATGATTGTTCTTCTAATCCGGTTAATGTCTTCATTGAAGGTTTTTTCATCTATTTGCAATTTCGCAATGGTCTCATTAAAATTTTTAATAACTGAAGTTGTGATGCTAATTTGATTTTTCATTATGTTTTCAATTTGCAATTGTTTTTTATTCAAACTATTAATGCTGTTTGTGTAAAACTCGCCGTCCGAGGCATCTAAATTACCTGTTATAGCTTTAAATAACGTTCCGGCACCGTTTAATAATCCGCGTTTAAATCGTTGCGTGTCGGAGTATATTTCTGAAAATTTCTCTTTAAGAGAGTTACAGATTTGTGTTAACAAACTGATATGAGTTTGTATTTCAGACCTGAAATTATTCATAGAATGTACATCGAGACTTACTGTTTTAGTTAAAGTGTCAAGTAATCAATTATTGGTTGTAAAAGCGTGTTCTAGTGCTGATAAGTTGCGGTGGGCTAGAAGAGTCCATTTGTGGTTGGATACGACGATCCTTGTTTCATCGTGATAATATATCCCAAGTGTGTTGTTTATTGGTTTTAGTTCGAAGTGTGATATTGCTGATCCGAACAGCAAGAAAAATCTGGAACAGAAATTAACTTTCTGAATAAGGCTTCAGTCTATCGAAGTTAACTTTAGTCCTTTGGTTAGTTGCTAAGTTTAGGAGAGTAGCGGAATTGTTATGAAGTTCTAAAATTTGAAAGGGTCCATTGAATTTATTTTCGAGTTTATTTTTAAGTTGCGATTCTTTGACATAGACTTTGTCGCCGATTTGGTAATTTGGAAGGTTTTCAGAAATGTGTTTATCGAATCTTTCTTTTGCTTTTTTCTTTTGAACTTCTGTTCGTTCGCGAGCAATTCTGTAATAATGGGATATGCGATTGTTGAGGTCACGAACATATTTGGAAATTAGCTGTTGTTGGTTATAAAGTGTTTCGGGAGGTCGGCTGGATGTGTGGCCAAATACAAGTTCATATGGTGTGAAACCATGCGTTTTAATTGCTGAATTGTTGTATGCTATCACAGCATAAGGTAAAATGTTGAACGGGTGTTCATCAGGGTTTTCTGATTTGTGAATCCTTATCATTTCTAGAAGTGTCGAATGAAAACGCTCAAGTGAGCCATTGGACTGTGGATGTCCTACACTGGAAAATGACAGTTTAATATCAAAAAGTTTGCAGAGGTCCTTGAGTAGGGCATTATCAAATTCTCTGCCGTAGTCGCAGTGAATGCGAAGGGGTGTTCCGTAATGCTGGAAGTAAAGTAATAAAGTGTTGACAACTGTTTTGGCTGATTTATGGCTGATGGGGTAAGCTTGTGAAAATTTGGTAAGTTCGTCACGGATGGTAAGTGCATAGTTTCTAGTTGGTACTTCGAGGATATCGATGTTGACTCTTTCGAAAGGTGTCCTAGGAGTCTCAGTTATTACAAGTGGATTATCTAAGTTTTTACGATACGCTTTTGTTTTTTGACAAATATCTCAATTTCTAATAAAGTTTTCTACATCTTTAGTTAAACCGGGCCAATTAAATTTTTGTTTGATTCTACGAATTGTTTCGTTTATTCCGCGGTGAATATTACTTTTACCGTTGTGAAATCGGTCGAGTATCACGGGAACTTGGTCTTTTTCGATAGTTTGTGTAACATTTTGACAAATTTTCCATTTTATATCAATGCCTGCGAAAATAAAAGAGAGCATCTCTAATATGGGTAGGTCAATGTTGTTCTCTACGCAATAAGTTACTTGAGGTGTTAAGAGGTTTTTGTTTTTGTAGAGAGAGGCAAATAATACTTCGTTAATAATTTCTGGGTTGGATGGAATCGGTATGATAAAGTATTTTCTTTTTTGTACAGTTTTACTTGAATAAACGTTGATGCTAAAAGTTTGAAAGTCTGCATTTTCTTCAAAAATATCGTCAAATATTTTATTGTGGAAATCTTGGAGGTTTGATTGTTGTGGAAATACGATTGTTTTTATTTTCTTTGTCGAGGAGTTGACCGTTAGAAAATTGGGTTTTACTGTAGTCGATCAGGGAAATAGTTTGGTATCTTTTAAGGAAGCTTTTGAATTCGCGAGATAAGTGTTCCGAATTGATTTCGTTGTTTTCGTCTTCGGGAACGTCACTATCTGAGTCTTCGTTAAGTGGTAGTATTGGAAATGTTACTAGTTCATGTTTTGATTGAAATTTAGTACATTTGTTAAAGTTATTGATTTTTATACGGGATAAGGCGTCTGTATTTTTGTTGATTTTACCGGGTTTGTATATTATCTCATAGTCATACTCTTCAAGCTTTAGTCGCCATCTTGAGAGTCGGCTACCTGGGTCTTTGATGGAGAAAAGCCAGGTTAACGGGCGGTGATCGGTGATTAGTTGAAACATACGGCCAAAAATTAGCGGCCTGTATGTTTTGACAGCCCATACAATAGCTAAAAGTTCTCGTTCAATCGTTGAGTATCTAGTCTCAGCTTGACATAAAGTTCTGAAGGCGTATGCAATAGGTAGGTCTTTACCTATCGGTCCCTGTGACAATACAGCACCGATTGCAAAAGCGCTAGCGTCTGTAGTTAAGACGAATGGTTCATTGAAGTCTGGATATATTAATATTGGTGTTGAAGTCAATGCCTGTTTTAATTCGTTAAAAGACTTAGTACACTCTGAATCAAATAGGAATGGTGTATCTTTTTGAAGTAGTCTCGTGAGGGGTTTAGAGATTTTTGCAAAGTTTGGGATAAAGCGTCTGTAATAACCGGCTAATCCCAAAAATGACTTGATTTCTTTTTGATTTTGTGGTTGAGGGAACTTTATTATACAATCGACTTTATTAGGATTTGGCTTTACGCCATCAGGAGTGATGAGGTGTCCTAAATATGCCACTTCTTTGCGAAGGAACTCGCATTTATCGGGCTGGATTTTTAAGTTAGATTTTCTAAGGCGTTTGAAAACTTCTGTGAGTCGGAGGGTGTGCTCATGAATTGTGGGCGAGAAAACAATGATGTCGTCCATATAGACAAGACATCTTTCGTTTTGTATACCTAGAAGTATATTGTCCATGACGCGTTGGAAAGTGGACGGGGCATTTTTTAATCCAAAAGGCATTCGGACGAATTCGAAATGTCCGTTTTCTACGGTAAATGCAGTTTTCTGGATATCTTTGGGTTCGATTTCGATTTGGTGGAATCCCGATGCAAGATCGAGAGTTGTGAAGTATTGGCAACGTCCAAGTTGATCTAATAGATCGGAAATGTTTGGAAGAGGGTATTTGTCGCCTATGGTTTGGTCATTGAGTTTGCGGTAATCTACGACTACACGCCATTTTTGCTTACCTGAAGCATCTAATTTTTTGGGTACGACCCAGACTGGGGAAGACCAGGGGGAGTTAGAAGGGCGGATTATGCCTTGGTCAAGCATTTTAGAAATTTGTGACTTAACTTCTTCTTTATGGATATGGGGATAACGATAGGATTTAGTAAAGATGGGTTTGCAATTGTTGGTATCGATGGAGTGTTTCACTTCGTTAGTAAATGTCAACTGGTCACCTTCTAAGTAAAAGATGTCTGAGAATTCGAGACAAAGTTGAGTAATAAATTCGCATTCCTCGTCATTTAAATGTTCGAGGCGAAGTTGGTTGATTATTTCGTTTCGTCTGTCAAATTGTATGTTTGTATTTTGGTATTTGTTAAAACTGTAAACGTTATCCGTTTGTAAAGGTTCTAATATTATTTTTTTGAAAACGAGGGATTTTGGAATGGCGTTCGCGTTTAGAACGGATGTTAAAAATTCGCCGTTGCTGTCAATTTTTACTATGGCGTTTGGGATGTGAACTTTGTCTTGTTCGGTTCCTATAAGTACAGCATCAGTGTTTTTCAGGTTGCTTTTGAATTTACAGATTTTTTCGGTTCGTGGTTCAATAGTTACCAAATTAATTTGAGTTATTGAAGAGTTCGTTAAATTTTGGTTTGGTGGAGTAGAGACTGTCGAGTTAGGGTTGATAGTTTCGTTAGTTACTTTGTATAGGTGTAGTGACTTGAAGTTGGTTATAAGTTGTTTGTTTTTAAAATCGATTATGCAATCGTAATGCTCTAGAAAGTCTGATCCTAAGAGTCCATCAAATTCTATATCTAAATTACAAATATAGACTTTGTGGGGATCGTTGATATTGAAGGGTACGAGAGTTGATTCATTAATTAAAATTTTTTCGTCTGTAATTCCTTGAATTACGACATTTTCTGGGAATCTGTTAGAGAATCGTTGACAGGTTTCGGGTTTGAAAATAGAAAGTCCTGCGCCTGTGTCGATTAAAAGTTTATAGGAATTGGAAGCATCAATAATATAAAATAAGTTTTTCGAATTAACGGACAGGAGGGGTCTTACAGAAACTGCTGTTCTGTCTTGAAAAAGTTGGGTTGAGCTTCTTGTAAGTTCAGGGATTTCATTGGAAGTATTGGTACTTCGAATTCGGGTGGTTTCGAATTCTGGAGGGGTTCGCAAAAATTTCGCTGTCTTGGTTCGTCTAATGTTGGTTCATAGGAGGGATAGTTTGCATATTCGTCAGTCACTGTTTCGTATTGTTCATCGGGTACGGATGAGTAGTTTTCTGAAAAGTTGTATTGATGAGGGTCGTCAGTCAATTGATAATCATACCGGTCATATTGTTGTTCATATGCGGTATCGTAATGGTCGTATGGTGCATAGTATTCGAGATTGTTTACATGATGAGTTCTTTGCTGTCTGAAATAATTAGGATTTGGTAGATATTGACCTGAAGATTGTGGGGTTTGATTTGAATTTGGGGGAACTTGGTTTATTGGTTGTGGTTGTGTACTTGTTGAAGGCATAGATTGTTGAGCGTTTCTAAAATTTGGAAATTGTGGACGAAAATTCTGTCCAGGAGGATTTTGCTGTCTCATTCTTGCCTGGCATTCGATGTATGTATGCCCTGAGCGTTTGCAAAATGAGCATTGTTTTATTGTTGGAGGAATCATGGGTTTACGGTTTGGAGTTGGTGGTTGTCTGACGGCTTGAAACTTTTGGTTTTCCAAATGGTGTAATTGTAATTCGCGCTTAATTCTCGATACAGCGGTTAAAATATCGCGAGGGTCACTAGCTCTTACGATTTGACCTATCTTGGGTTCTAAACCCGACAATAAGCTATTAAGGGCCATATTTTCTATAAGGTCGCTTTGGGCTTGTTTCTCTTTTGTCGTTAGCACTTGTTTGTTAACGGAGGCTAACATTTTAGCTAAATGCGTTTGTAATCTAGCTGCGAAAGTCAGAGGTGACTCATTTGTTTGTCTCATCCTCTGGAGGTCTTGTATTAATGCCGATAAATCTCTTGAGTCGCCAAAGTGATTTTCTAATAATGTACGGATGTCTAGCCAATTATCCGCGTTACGCGAGTTTACTAATTCTGCGGCTCTACCGCGAAGTTTGTTTTTAATGTGTAACACTACTAGAGTGAGTTGATTATCGACAGCCATGCTGCAATCAGTATTGCAACTTGTTATAAAGTGTTCAAGAAAATTTGATTTCCATCATACTCGGGTATAATGGCAAAAATTTCGAATAATTTGTAGGGTTCAACGGAACCTTGCGCTCTTGTTTCCGGCATAATGTATTAAAATATGTTTTTAAGATGTTGCAAAATACAGAATTATGAATAGAATTATAATTCGTTCAGATGTTGTTGATGGTGTTAGTATGGGTTGTGGGAGATCAGTAACGTGTAAAGCAGTGTGTGAATATTTGTGGATATTTAGTATGTAAAAGTTTTAAATGTTAAAAATTATAACGATAGAACATCAATGATATAAAAATGTATGTAGTTCAATATTAATCAATGTAATAAAATAATAAGAATCAATGTATTAAAATAATAAAAATCAATATTTATTAAAATGATCAAAATAATATTTCGTGATGATTCGTTTCAGTACTTACATGTACCTTCCAAGCATTTGACTTGTTCTGCGGCTAGTGCACCGGTGAGCGTCCTCTAGGGTGCGTGTTCCTTGATGCCTTTGGCCTCAGTTGGTGTCGCCTGCTTTTGTCCTTAAAATCTAGGGTCCTTAATACTACGTCTGGCAATTGACGTCTGTTGGCTGGTACACTGGTGAGCGGTATGTGCGTGTTCCTGGTGTCCTTGCCTTCAGCTGCTGTCGCTTATCGTGGGTTCGTTTGTTTAACGAAGAATTAAAATTCACCACAATTTTTAGGAATTGCCTAAACTGTGTTTAAACAATCCTACTGACTGCGCCAATTTTTAGATTAACTCTTTCAAATTTAACTTCTTAAAAAAAATTTATTTTCACTTTAAATACAATTTCAAATTTTAGACAGGCAGAGATACGCCTTACACTAGTTACTATAATGATCTCCAACGAGACCGTTAATTATTAAGTATTTATACAATCCAAGACGTGATAAAATCTGTAATTTAGCGTCTACGGAATATACTGAGAATTTTAACATGTCGTTTAACGTAATAGTAGCAGTCAGTCAAAAATTATTAAATGATACGCTTTTAACGAGATGTGATATGCTGCAAATATATTTTTATTTATTCATCTAACACGTGTGTGTATAAATACATATAATATTTATATATATATATATATATATATATATATATATATATATATCTTATTATATGTAATTCTAGCAAACTGCACTATGTCGAAATTTCATTTCGGGGTTTTGGCGTCTACAAATCGATTGCTCGGGAAATAATCGTATTACCGAGCAAGAACGAGATTGTGACAATAATTATGACAGCTGAGTTTTGAAATTACAATGGAGTTTCAATACAGGATGATTTGGTAACATACTTGAGGCTGAAACTGCTCTTAAAAAAATTTCCAATAAAAATTAATAATGATCTTATAAGAATTGTATCGCTATTTAATATTTTTTAAAGTGAAAATTGCTGCTTTGGCGATTTTTAGATGGGTAAAAAGTTATGTGTTCTCATGTTCTAAATTGACTGAGATATAAGGCGTTGTATATTTTAATTATACAGAGGGCGATTTCAGATATGTTAGAAAGAATTTTTTCGTGGGTGGCACATAAGCAGTTGCATATATGGGTGTTTAAAATATAGAGTAGAGTGCAATTATAACTAATAAAATAATTATATAGGGAAGCCCATTAGCGGTTGAATTTATAGGGTTCTTGGAATAGACATTACAGTTATACAGGGTTGTGCAAAAAATATTATTCAGAGATGCATATACAGGGTGGCGAAAATGGAAATGCAACATTTCGTAACCCATAAGCAGTTGTATATATAGGTAGATGAAATATAGGGTGAGAGGAATTATAGATATACAGGATGATTATAAAAAATGTTAGAAAAGGAAATGATTTATACAGTAGCCCTCGATGAGTTCCATTTATATGATGATTGAAATATAGATCGGAGTATAATTATAGTTACAGAAGATAGTTGAAAATTTCATAAACAAAAAGAGTAAATACGGTGGATTATAGGCAGTAGCATATACAGAATGGTTTACCGGTTGGTTCAAAAATGTTAAAAAATATTATTCGTGGTCCATGAGCAGTTGCATATACAGGGTGGTGGAAATATATAATGAGATGGAATTATTATAATGAGTATTTTAATAAATGTTACAGAATTGAGTGCAATTATAGTTATACAGGGTGGTTAGAAAAAATAATTATGTAGGGTAGCCCATTAGCGGTTGAATTGTTGTCATATTAAATTAAGAATTACGAATTTGAACACAAATAAAGTCCTATTAATTATATCTGAAAAAGAACTTGAATTTCGTTACTTATTTGTAGAAGCGAGATGTAAAACCGACAGCTTGGATTTTCGAGGAAACTATCACACAGAGGTTCCGAATCTGAATCTGTTCCGTGTAATTGTTGTTCTCCCTTAAGTCCTAGGATAGAATGTCACGATAACATTTTCAGGGTACTTCACCTGCCAGAGATATTGACACAATTGGTCGAATTTCGAACACTGGGCGATAGCTAGTGTCCAGTTTTGTGATAGTTAGGGTTGCCAACACCAAATTTAAAACACTAGGATTTGATTTAAAAAAAACAAGACAATTCGATTTTTAGAAAATATGAATATAAATCAGAGCACTTAAAAAAACATAAAGCTGCCTTAAACTATCCAGGACACAACAAAAACAGGACATGTCCTGGGAAAACAGGGCGGTTGACAACTCTAGTGATAGTAGAAGTCTGAAAAAAGTTTGGTAGTTTTATTGGACATATACAAGTTGGAGATTTTCCTGGTTAAAGGACCCTAGGGATAGATTTTCATACTTACCATAGTTTTACTGTTTTAGAATACCCATAGCTAATTTAAAATTATTAAATGAATGTTGATTGTTCAGTATTGTGAGGTAGGTAATTTCGTTAAAAGTTCAGACTTGCTAAATGAGAAATCAAAAAATATTACAAAGTTTATTTATTATCGCTTTTCACGTTAAAACAAAACCGCCAATTAAAATCCATCCAATCGGGATTTTCCACGCAAAACCGAGATATACCCATAATCTTAACCGAGTAAGTAATGAAATGTGTAGCAAAAGGCACTTCGGCGTTATCTTTTTGGGGGCTTAAGATGGATGCAAAAACCGTACTTTCTCCACTTCTCGTCAATTTTCATCTGTAAATATTGAGTTAATCTTATCCAAGTGGGGTTCTCTCCTCTCGACATTGGAGTGTCGACAGAGGAGAGATATTCCTTCTTCTTCATTCGCAGGATACTTATTAAAACAAACCTGGTGCCTGAGATGGAGCTGATGCTTGTCTTATCCCGCATATATACACGTACATGCTGCTGATAATTAAGATTTGCCGGGTATCTTTTACAACGATAAGTGGGGGAGAGTGGTGCTAAACTAGCCTAATACCTAATTTATTTTAACAGTGCATTAGTAAAGTGACGGTCATATTAAATAAAAATGTGAAAAAAAGTTCATTTTTATTTTTGAATTTTATTACGCATGACTGAAATATATAGGGTATATCAAGAAAATGGTATGAGGTGCCACTTTTTTAACATCAGTTTCCATTCCAAACTGCAAACTTAGAAAATGCACTTGTTTTCAAAAACGGCGAGGTCAATAGAAATGATTGTCACATATGGACAAATTTTCAAAAACATTGAAAATCAAAATTGTTTTATCAAAATTAAGTGTTTAACTGCGCCCAATGCAGTTAACAATTTGACAACAGGCAAATAAAATATTCAATGTTGGATAGAATTTGCGCTTACATTTCATTTGTTTGACGGATTAAAATATTAACAGAACAGAAGTCATTAAACGCATCGAAAACAAATATTTTTGGGTTTCATCGACATATGTAAGGACAGTTGAACTCATTATGATTTATTTTCACTACTTTTATATTCACAGAACTATTTACAATTTATCGTGAACACCTGATGTTTACCATGTGGCGATCGAATACTGAATGAATCATTTCGTCAGCTCGCCGTATTTATATATGTCTTCTCGGAATTCTCTAGAAGGTTTCTCGATCATTAGATGAAATTCGATTAATTTCCATAACGCCTAGCCGCCGTCCTCGGGTCGCCAGACCAACAACATTTTGGATTCCACTAAATATCGGATTAATGCCGATTCTACGAAATATCGGATCAATTCCCGTCACATTGCCATCTCCTTTTGTCCCTGAACGTCCCAGAATACTTCATGGTAGGCCATATTTGCATGACTCTCCATTTCGAAAACGAGACGTAAGTCGGGGGTCTTCGAATGTGGGCTACGAATATTGAGAGAACATACAAGGATGTCGATGCAACTAATTCGAAAGATAGTTCCCATCATACTTCACATCACCCGCCAATTCATTCCATTCAACTTACAAGAAAATATTCGAATAAACGATGTCCAAAATCTGCTATAAATACATTTCCTCGAAAAAAGAATGCAAATATAAATAGACCGGAAATATTGGAATTCGAGACAGACACGCTTTAAGTTCACTACTATTCAATATTTTGATAGATGAAATCATAAGAAGATGAAGAGTTAAAAAATGAGCGTTCAGGAATTTGCATTTCACTGTTATGTTGACGATGTAGATCCTTGTAAAAAATGAAAACGACCTAGAGAAAAACCTTTAACTTGTCAACACAACACCAAAACATCATTACTTGTGTCTTACGTCACTTCCAAAATTTGGTTTTAAGAAAGGACACGTAAATGAGTTGTTTTTTACGGCATTGTCGTTCAATGGTATAAGTTTTGTTCATACAGATAGCTGATGGAAAGTGAAAGGGGGAAAATTTAACTAGAAAATAAGCAAATCATGTCCATAAGCGCTCAAGAAATTGGATTATGACGGAATTCAAGTACGTAAAGTTTGAACTATCAAAAGTTTCGGTAATATTGAAAATGAAGTCTCCCAACAAGTCGTAAGTCAACTAAATGACACTTTGTGGAAAACAAGCATATAAATATAAGTACAAAATCAAGAATAAATACGAGCACCAAAAGACTGATTATCATCTTACAAGGCTGAGACTAGACTTGAGACTTTGCAGAATTATTGACAAACAGATTATGTGAAATGCAAAATATCAATGTTATGACCATAATATGAAGAAAGAATTAAATGTACAGAATGAAAATAGACCAGCAAAAAATAGCCTCGAATAAACAAGAATAACCAAAAGAAGGTGGACCAATAACTTGCGCACAGAATAGCAGTTGGCAGCTTTGATTAACAGGTTCTAAGCCCAAACAGAAGAAGAAAGAAGGTCATAATAATTGGATGGGAAAGAGATCAAATAGTATTCTAGTGTCTCATCTCGAAACAATGACACTGCAGTTATTCTTAAGCTTAGTCTGGTCTGTATACTTTAGCTGCAATATTGGTGCTGTTGTCACTAAAGAAAATTATTATGTAAAGGTTAACTATTTGTTAATTGATTTAAGGACAGTTCGATGTTCTTGATAAAACAGCATACTGACTAAAAAGGCGTTTTCCCAAGTTGTTAATTTTTTTTCTAATTTTGATGTTTTAAAGGTTTCAACCAACCTGTACTCCGCCACACGTTGTTGTGGCTCAGTATGAGTTCATTTTTTTAAATAAGTTGTTTACGTTAGTTTAGACATTGTTTTGTCATCTTTGATAGATTAATCTTTTATATAAAACTAGCTTTTACCCGCAGCTTCGTTCGCCGTAAAGTTGATTTTGTCAAAGAATTCTGGTTGTTGGTCGATAGATGTAGTCACAAAAAGACGAAAATGCACTACAAAGTATAGGCTTCTGACTTGTCACCAAGTGAAGGTCCCACTCTATCTTCAGTTAATTAACATCTCTCATTAAATGTGCTTGTCCTTGGCGATTACAATCATGGACACACAAAATAGAGCATTATTTCAGGATGCAGCTATATACTATGTTGGTTGCCCTTCTATTTGGCGCTAGTATGTTGAATAAATTAAAAACATGTACTTTTGATATCTATTGGTTTGAGGAAACAAAATGTCATCGCGTTGTAAGGTTGTTCAGCGCCATCTATGGAATTGTTTTAGTACTAAACCTGAAAAAAAATATTTTATGTGATTTCACTGTTGTGTTTGTGTGTGTGTGTGTGTTGTGTTGTTTGTTACGACAATTTTGTCAATTACCTCAACGGGGTACCCAACAGAACCGAATTAACTGAATGTAATCATTTTGAGATAGATTTATAGAGTACGGTTGTTTCAAAAACAAAAAAGCTTAATCATTTGTTATCAAAAACATTTCTGCAAAATGTCAACCAAATCAAACGTTGCCACATAAAGTTTCATACAATGTCAGTCCCCCGCTGCCTACATTTTTCGGTCTAAAATTTGAATTTTTGAATTTTCAGAGATCCTTTCTTCGCTGACGTCGACTATCTATTAACTTACTATATGACAAATTTAAATTTTAAGAATGAATGTCTTTACAGCACCACTTTGTAAGAGTAGTTTGAAAAAAAATCATACTTTAGTTATTAATTATAAGCAACAGTTCTGCAAAGTTACTCGGACGATATAATAAAAAGTGTCATGAACATTACCCCCTTCTTCAAAGTTTTTCGCAAGAAAAAGTAACCTAGATCTATATTCGGGGACCTCTGTACCAAAATTCATCAAAATTAATTTAGCGATTTAAATGTGAAAGCGCAACAAAAAAACAAACAAACCCATTTTGACATTTATAATATTAGAATTTACTCTTTAAGATTTTTGATATTTCTGACATTTTGTCATTTTGACGTTTTAACTGCCTTTGACATTCTTCGCAATTAAGTAAATATTTTTATATTGAGATGTTCAGAAATTGTTGGCTTACTTTTTTGTATTAACTGATTTTGTGGTATAAATCAACCTCACAAAATGACCAAACTCATTTTTCTTTTAGAAGAAGAAATGAAGCGGTGAACCTATAGACTCTTTTACCTGTATTACTTTTAGTTCCAGGGATATAGTGAATTTTTCAAATTATAATTCTCTGTCTGTCACCCAACATGTAATACGTAGCCGCATTGTCTGCTTCCAATAATTGGACATTGTACCAAAATAAATCAAAAACTTGGTTCTTTACTCTCAACGATTACCCTACATTCCTGTCAACGCAAACAAATGAATTTAGCCTTCTTATATCTTGCAATATATAATATTACATTTTAGTGGAGTCGCAATATGAAACCAAAAATGGGCATAAGGCGATTCAGTTGTTTTTTTAATTTTACTAACAGGTGTATACGTACTTTGCACTGTCACGGATAAGATGCCTTAAAACATGATTTAACTCAATAAATGCGTATAGTTATTGTTATTCTAGGTAAAGTTGTCAATAAATGAAACCCACTTCGATTACCTCTATAATTGATTTTTGTTGTATTCAAATCATCGATGATCAAACAGAATTCTAACCTTCCATAATTACCTAGTTCACCAAATCGAGTCTTCCGTCTTCCCCTTCCATAATTCATCTGATTCCCACCCCAATTCAAATACATAAATAAATACATTTAATTATAAGCCGTTCCTTACAAAATGATTCATTACTGAATATTATAATGCCTTACCTCAACGCCTTAATTAAAAACCATCATGAGGTTTTCGAATTCGAAGATAATCATACACTTTCGGGAGCACGGCTATTTAGTATTCTTACATAATTCATAAAGGCAATGGATTATTAACGGCGGCTCAGGCTCGCGTAACAAACGAACAGACAAATTCTGTTGGATTTTGTTAAAGACTGTTGCTTTCTTAATAATGGATGGCATTTTTAAAAGCAGACTTGCTCAAGATAAACAGATTATGGAAATGAAAAAGATAATTAGTCGTAGTTTTCTGAATTTGGGTCATTGAAGTCAGGTGACCCCTTATACTTTATTCATGAAAGTTTTATATCAAGAAAATAGACAATTTATTGAAATGAACTTCAACTGTTTGGTTTTATTTTTACTATCCTATTGAGTTACGTGGTGATAAATATTGCACAGCAGATACCAACTGAAGCGAAGGCTTCTTAAAGGCGGCCTATAGGTTACATACGAAAATAAATGATAAGGATAGTGAAATGCTATACTGTACCCTCCAACTCGTAGTCACCACCCCTCGTCCCGACCCCTGGTCCCGGCCATTTTTCAATTAAAAAATAAATTACACATTGGCATTAATATTTCAATCGTAACAAAAAAGTGACAATTATTATATTTTTCCTGAATTACATCTCCATTTATAAGAATAATACAAAAGGAGAGAACCAGAGACCACGAGTGATGGGAAGTATAATTCGTAAGAAGCTTTCGCTTCCATCGTTCAGTCCAAATTGCTGCCGCCCTTTTTATTTCTACACTGAAAAAAAAGTGAGAGAATTTTAGAACTAACAACTAAAATTTGAAAATATGAAATAAACTCATAGTTCACGCAAGCTTGTCCATTTACTATTTAGCTTTTATAGAAACAACTGCCCGAAGGAATTTCAAATGGATTTGACCAACTTAATCAACAAAGTGAATATCGAAAAAAAAAAAAAAAATCATTCCACACTGAACGAAGGAAGCGAAAGTTTCTTAAGAAATATGCTAACCGTCTCTCGTCATCTCCCTGTCTCTGTTTCTCTTTCTAAGATTCATTCTTAGTAAAGGATATATATCTTAAGAAATTTAAAATAATAAACCCTTTTTCAACACCAGCGTCAATCTGGTCACTTCTTGAACTTGTTATTTAACGTTTTCAACCGGATACTGTTTCAGTGCCATCCCCATATAAGTTTGTCATCCCTGTCGCTACCATCTATAAATATCGTTGAACTTTTTTGTTGAGTTCTAATTTGTCATCCTAGTTTCTACCATCCATAAACTTGCACATTTTTATGCTGCTGTAACTTCTGACTATGGAGGACACACTGTGTAAGAAAAAGTGGCCAGAAAATGATTTCAATTTGGTGGAGCCACTGGGACGAACGGGTAATTTGTTCGTAGAAATCAGTTTTCTACGAACACACCTACCTGAATAAAATTAGGTTAATGTGAAGGATTCACATCCAAAAAATGTAAATTTAACCATCACAGTTAAACAACCAGAATTGTATTTAACATTAATAAAGTGATAAGTCAATGAAATATCTTGTGCAATGTACATATATAAAAATAACTTACAAAATTTTATTTGCACATTTTTTTGGGAGTCAAGATAAATATCCTACATAAATTAAACTCTGAAGAAACCATTATTATATAATTAATAACCTGATTATGACATTGTACACCAACTCGAGAACCTCAACAAACTTCTGGGCATTCACCAGAAAAATATACAGAAAACCAGTGTGAAAATGTTAGAATCTTTGAAAAAGAAACTATTATAGAATAAAATGCAAGTGAAATTTGTTCCATAATGATAACAGAAGAGATAATTTAATTCTATCAGTTTATTCAGTGATGAAAACAATTGTTAATTATCTTTTATCTAGAGAGAGGTGAACAAGGAAATAGAAACATCAACTTTGAAAATAGACACTTTTCAAAATAAATATGTAATACGAACACAAAAATGTAAAAATAAATAGTTTTTATTTACATCGAATTCACCAACATGTATTTGTTAATAAGTATAAAAATTTTTCCCATTTTTTAACTATTTCAAAAAGTTTTATAACAAAATAACAACTATAAAATCACTGAGTTATAACAAGTCAAAACTGGGGCACACACTTATTAATTTATATCACAATTAACACACTATAAACTCATATCACATGCAGAGATTACAAAAAACGGAGACAACCATTTACAAAGAAAAGTTCAGATATTCAAGTTCTCTTTATATGATCTGTGTTTTCTAGGTTATATTTACGAATAATTAAATCATTCTCACTTTTTCAGCCACTTCACTTCTAAATGTAGGATTTGTGCATTTCGTTGTAGGTTTTGTCCATTGCGTTTTGCGTTGGCAATTGCTAACTTCATAACATGCCCTGTCGTCACACTTGCCTCATTCTGGCCAGAACTTCTTATTTGAAAGCGTCCGCTGGACACTTTTTCAGTCTTATTCCCATATAAGTTTGTCCTCCTTTGCTCTACACTCCATACTTCTGACGTAGGTCAATTCTCTAATTTAAAATATGGCAAACAGAAAACTAGCATGCTATTGTTGCTGTTTCACTAAATTTAGAACCACAATATTGACTGGTTTGAGTTTTACAGTACTTCATAATTTTCTATTAGGCAATTAGCAAAGGTGCTGTTATTTTAGGAATAATTATGTAAATTATATTATATCAATTTTATTGTGTGGGGATTCCGGTTAAAATGAATAAATGGATGATTGAAGCTATCCATTTACTTATATTACAAACATGAAAATTGTGCTCTTCAGTAAAAATACAAGAAATAAGGCTTAACAAAAAAAAAACAAAAAATAAGTAAACCCCATACAATACACATAGTTGCACACAGGAAGACTGGTTGATCACATTCTATAGATTACGTTTTCGACGACGACTTCTGTAACACTATCATCAAAATTGGTGTTGTTTTTGCATTGCTTTAATTTGAGGTGGCGCTAATGTAGCAAGTGTTATTAAAACATCTCATAGATATACTTTGTTGAAACAAAAAAGACAAAACCAGTGGCCTAACATTTATATTTAGCAATTCACATCATACCCTCTTTCTACACCAGTGTTATTCTGGTCAATTCTTGAAGTTGTTATTTAATGCTTTCGACTGGACACTTTGTGAGTTCAATCCCTTGCAAGTTTGTGATTCTTGTCTCTGTCATCCATAAACTTGGTAACTTTGCCTTTTTTGTGGAATTCCAGTTTGTCATCCTTGTCTCTACCATTCTTAACATTGGCAACGTTGTCAATTTTTGCGGTTTCCTGACTTCTAACGTATGTCAGTTCTCTAATTTATAATATGGCAAATACAAAATTAAAATGTTTATTAGAACGAGAAGTAAATTTTGTACTGGTATTCTATATTACTTGACTGTTATATTTGTTTATTTACCATAATTTATTAATTTTCTATAAATGAAGAGTCTCTTAATATATAACCTGGTCCCTATTTCTAACAGAGAGAACTTCAAGGACAAAGAAGTGTCTGTCGGAACAAAGTCTAGAAACAAATATAATTTTGGCATTTCAATACCATAATTATTAATTATCTAGTTTCGTATGTGTAAGTGAGAGATTTTGTTGAAAAGCTAACGCTTCAAAAAAGTTAGAATACAATAACGAAAAGTCAAAATTATAAATAAATAAACATTAGCCAAGTAGGAAGATTTTTGTATATTTTTGAACGGAATATATGTTTCTAGGACCTGTTTGATTACTTATAAACTATGCTACTTTAACTGCTTCATGAAGCCGCTATTTCCCACTCTCCCCCAAGCATTTCCTTTATCCTTCAGGTGAATGAACATGAGGGCGGCTTGTATCTGGGCCATCAAGGGAGTTATCAACATCAAGAGATACATGACGGCATCTTAGAATTTTACGTCAGCACTCGGCAATATTCCGGGCATCTTAATGTCATGGTAAACATAAAGATGCTACATCGACACAACGATGTTTGTGGAAATTAAAACACAGAAAGCTTTGTGTGTGGAGCACTTTAATTTGTGTCGAACAACAACACGTTTCATGTTGTTGATTGTTGATGTTGTTGTTGTTACAGGAAACGCTGGTATTTCACAGGCGAATTAGTGTTTGTATTTTCTGTACTCCCGTATTATATGTTTAATGTCTGTGTGTATTGAATTGTATCGCCTGTTGTGCAGTTTCAAGATAGGTTAATTTCGAGTAAATGAAGCCAAACACTTGTTTATTATACAGGGACTTCTAAACTGAGCATTCCATAAAAGCTGATAGTTGGATATATATGTTTCAGATTGTAGCAAAAGTAGATAGTAGTTTATTTATAGTAAAGCGGCGCGAAATGCCCTTTTGATAACTATACAGAGTGGCTCAAATGAATAGAAGCTCTTGAATAACTTACCAAGAATGCATTTTCATGGTCCTTTCAAATTAAAAGTTGTTTTTTCAGTCACCCCTATTTTTGCGGATTTGGAGAGAGCTGGTTATGTATGACTTGTCCTTTACAGCAGAGTAAAGCAAAATGGAGCAGAGCATAGCACAAAATAGAAGGGAAGCGGAGAGATGAGCAAAGAAGAGCGGAACAGAGCAGAGCAGATCAGAGCAGTTCCGAGCAGAGCAGAGCACATCAGAGCATAGCAGTGCAGACCGGACCAGAGAAGAGCAGAGCATCGAGAAAATTTCGTCCTTCTTAAATCAGTCGCTGTAGAATAATTCACCTCCAACTGTTTGTTGCGAGTTTATGGTTTCCATGTGAGTGGATTCTGCTAGAATTTTGCAAAGCCGACTTGGTTAATAGCAGTCGTAAAAGATGGATATGGGAGCATTTTCTTTCCTGGCATCTTTTTAATGTTCATAATTAAACCGATGGTTGGAATTTTTGAGATTTGAGTTATTACGCTTTTAAGAAGTTGAGCTGTATGTCCATTTTGAATTAAAATTATAATGAAGCAATGTAATATTTTAAAGTTTTTTCATTGGGCTGATTCTTCTGCTGCGCCACATATTTGTTAGGATTGGGTCATTTGATTTTTACTACTGGGCTAAAAGTGTTTCCGTAGAGCCAATTGGACATTGGACTCTTTTTGTTTGTAATAATTTTGGTGTATCATATTTCCACTGTTAGTTGTATAGTGGATATTTTACAACATTTTAGATGAATATGTAATGGAGAACTGAATGTACTAATTGTGGCTTATAGTATGCAACCGGAAGGTAGAAATTACCACATGGTGGGGAATGGTTTTGAATATGTTTCGTTTCCCTATTTATTTTGGTTGTAGGGTCTTGATTTAAGACTACAATTTGGATGGATTCAATGGCTTTAAGTTTCAATAAAGAAAGTAGTTTAAAAGTAAATAGATAATAGATATAGTGCAGATAATTTATTTGAGTTTTATATGGTATTAGAATGCATAATCTTCAATTGAATAAGGTATGGTTAAATGTTGTCGACAAGTTTTTCCTACATCTTGTTAAAGGCGTCTAAAAATATTTTCAATCATGAAATACGATTTGCAGGTTAACGTTGAATTACGTTAAACACCGTATGGCTAATAACATTTTTCACGATACTATATTTAGTTTGAAGATTTAATGTTCTGAAATTTAAGTGCTATCGAGATATTTTCAATTTTTTCTTCATCTTTTCGTACCACATCTTTTTTAGTATTTTTCATTTGACTAACAATTGCAATATTATTATTTAGAAATGGATGTTGAGATTAAGTAAGGGAGATGAATTGGTAACAACTTGGTCGTTTAATAGATTCGGAGAATTTTTGTTTTTGTTGATTTCGAGCGATTCAAGAAGATACATTTTGTTTTCTGAAGGATACTTGTGGCATATTTTTCAATGTCTAAGTGTTTATTGGGAACTAACACCACACTTTAAAGGAAATTGCTGTATATTCCAAACGTTTCGGGGTCTAGATCAGACCCCGTTGTCAATGGCTAAGAAACTACGGATTAAACAGGTACAATTCCAAGATGTAAATTTAAATATTTGACAATGTTTATTATTTGATTTTTGACGTAACTAAGAGAATTTTATTTGTAATATACAGGGTAGCACAGAAATTTCTAAAGATCATATAATCATAAAGTTCCTTTCAAATTGGAAGAATTTGAAAGGGAGATCTTCAGAACTTTATGTGGCGGTCCTAGGTACGACTTTCTTATAAGATAGTGCATACGCCAAAAATGTGACCAAAGAACTTTGTTGATTCAGTGATCCCATTAAAATCATAAGGGAACACCTAGGAAAAACCTTATGAACTATCCCGATATTGGGTTGTTCACAAGGACATGACCATTAGCAATTTCTTCCTTAATCATCGGCAACCAGGAACGACTGAATTCTACGGAGGTAGTAGCGATACAATCGTTTTCATTTAACAAAATTAAAGCAGACTCTTTTAGTTTTCTTTTGGTGTTGTGTTCTTCTTTGTGTAATATAACTGAATTTTGAAACTGTATTTTATGACCAAGGTCCCAAGCATGTTCACAAATTTTGGATTTTTCAAATTGTCGTTTTTTTTATGTAATTTTTGTGTTCGTTTATTCGAACATTCAGAGGTCTAGAGGTTTCTCCAATATAGAATTTATTACATTCACACGGGATTTTATAAATGCAATTTTTTGTATTTTGAGTTGTGTTATTTGGTTTGGTTTTTGATATAATTGATTTTGGTGTATTTCTTGTTTTAAATGATGTTTTGATATTATATCTGTTTCGCACTCTTTTTAGTCTTTCTGTATGTATGATATAGTTATTGTATTAATGTGATTATCCTGGGAGTCAGTCAGTCAGTTCCTTTCAAATTATTCCAATTTGAAAGGAACTTTATGATTATATGATCTTTAAAAATTTCTATGCTACCCTGTATATTACAAATAAAATTCACTTAGTTACGTCAAAAATCAAATAATAAACATTGTCAAATATTTAAATTTACATCTTGGAATTGTACCTTTTTAATCCGTAGTTTCTTAGCCATTGACAACGGGGTCTGATCTAGACCCCGAAACGTTTGGAATATACAGCAATTTCCTTTAAAGTGTGGTGTTATTTCCCAATAAACACTTAGACACAAGATACATTTTGTTGTTTTGTTTTGTAAATGTAAAATGTAGTGTATTTTGAGGTATATGATGTTCTTATAAGAAGTGGTCCGAAAATATAGGTTTATTTTTTGTTGATTTTGTGGGTTCACGCCATCTTGAATTGAAGGATCTTCTAGTGTGAGCAATATAGAAATTGGGACTTTAGACACCAAAGTTAGAATTTTTGTTTGTCACGTCTTTGTTATTTTTTAGATGACAAGAGAAATTGTTGTTTGTTGTGAAGGCTGTATATATGTTCCTGTTCTGTAAAAATTGATGATGTGAGAGTATGGTATAACTTAGATATGAGATTGGAGTCAGTGGGATATACTTCTTTCATAGCAATTTTCTTTAATAACTTGTCAATAAGTTAAGTGGTGACTCTGACTTTACATCCACAATAGTTCACACCACCACATACAACAGAAACTTCCTGCATATCACTGTCTGTTACACAGACTCGTGACAATACCACTTAACAAAACCGACTTTAATAAGGAACTTGTAATGGTTATTAAATAGAAAACTAAAGAAAATTGCTATAAAAGAAGTATATCCCACTGACTCCAATCCCATACCTAAATTATACCATACTGTCACATCTCCCAATTTTTACAGAACAGGAACATACATACAGCCTTCATAACAAACAACAATTTATCTAGACATATAAAAAATAACAAAGACAAGACTGACAAAAATTCTAGCTAGGGTGTCTATAGGTTGAACTGTGTTGCCTCAATTTCTATATTTGTCACAGTAGAAGATTCTTCAATTCAAGATGACGTGAACACACTAAAGGTTATGAAAATCAACAATAAAATAAATCTACATTTGCGGGCCACTTAGTAAAGGAAAATCATATACTTCAAGATCCATTCGAATTTTTACATTTACAAAACAAAAGTAAAAAATTATGTTCTTGAATTCCTCGAAATCAACAAAAACAAAAATTCTCCGAATCTACTAAACGACCAAGTTGTTACCAATTCATCTCCCTTATTTAATCTCAACATCTATTTCTAAATAATATTATATTATAATTTCTAAATAATATTATATTATATTATTAACATCTATAGACAACAATGTTTTATAAATATATAATTTAGCTGACCTACACCCTGCCCACTTCCTCTGAAATTACCCAGAGTTAAGACCTTTAATTATTTTTCTACCTTACCTGTAGTCTTTGCAAAAAATATAAATTTAGGATTCTTTGTAGGTATTTCCAATTTCTGATGAACCCAGACTTGGCCAAACATACGTCAAATTAAATGAAATAAAATAGTAAAAATTTTGGTTGTTTTTAAGTAATCACTATTGCCCAACTGGAAGTATTGAATACAAAGATATAATAATCACTATAAATTTATAGGAAGGTATATATTACCGTAGATAAGTGCATGTTAGGTAGCACACTTTTCTAACTATAACCAGTGGTAGTTGAATAACTTAACCTTATGTCGGATGTTAGTTAAAATGTATGTTTCAAATTTCATGTTATTAAAAGTGTCTGGCGGCCCTTAAATATATATACTTTTGTTTTTTATCTAACCCACATCCCTAAATGTTATCAACGAAGAGCTGCCAGTGTGAGCCAACCAAGGTAGGTCATTGTTTTGAAGTTATTTGAGTGTTTATTATTAATAGCTTTTTGAGGCTACAAGGCAATTTCAATTTTTATAGAGAAAAGAGGGATTAGATTTTCATCCTAACATGCCTCTTTTCGTAACTATCTGTCAAACTAAGGGTAATAAAAATGCTATGCACCTGTTGTATTAAACAGCAAATTTAAAATAAATTTATTTAACAATGATTCGAAATGTGGGGTAATTGTTATTGTTCAAATGAGCCTTTAAATAAAAAAAATCACCTTCGACGGGTTGAAAAGTTCCTATATTCTTTTTCTTCTCCGTTTCAAGTATTAGTTTACTTGTTACGGCACCCAGCTTTTTCTTTATCCACCAATACTTTCTTAGAAATTCTGTTAGCTTGCATTCTCCCTACACGCTCTTTACATATCTCCTATTTTGTGCCATTATTTTTTTTATATTAAAAATGTTCAGTTCAGTTCTTATTATCATATTCTGCTAATTCGTGTGCAACCATTAACCCTTCTTAAGAAGTTCATTTCTTGACTCTGTAACGGGTATAGCGGTCGTTTACAATAAGTGAGGATTGTTACAGTCATCCACTATAAAACTTTATTTGTGTTTCTTACCTGGTTTTAAGTTACAGGGTTCTAGATATCGTTCCACGCATTTATAAATTCATATTTATTAAGTTTTTCTTAGATAGCGGGTAAATACTCATCTAATTATCCCAGTAGATAATAGATCTATCTACTTATGCGAGTCTTGGTTTACCCACCAGTATCTTAAGATTTCTATCCAAACCCAGCAGTTCTCTTTTACTATTACCATTGTGAAATCTACTAAAGTAGTGTGACCTCTACAGAAATGTTCCTGGCCCTCCAGGATTGAATAGTTGGTCAGTAACAAACTATGGTAAAAATTAAATAATATACTTCACCACCCAAGTAAACCTCGGAGACAGGACAGATAAAAAAATGACGACATTGGCAAAGAAAAAGGATAAGAGACGGATGCATAACACGTGGGTAGTTCCTATATTTCAAAATACATTACCATAAATACGCGTGTACAATATAAAATTGTTAGCAACGTTAAACATTAGGCAGGTCCTTTTACCTCAAACAAAGATTGTCTGTTAATGGCACAAACAAGAATAAATTGTGCTGGGTTCGCCCAAAACTCCCATCCACATTAAATAAAACCATATCGGGGACGCACTTACAGCTACTCCAAAAACGCCTAATTGCTGACTACCTTCATTGCCAAAGACAGAAATACTCATTGCAAGTTGTGACAATTAATCTCATTTATCATACATAAAGAAATACTTAACAGCAAAATTTCCCTGTCATCAAGCAAACATGAATAAAATTCATCACATTACCCACAAAACCGAATCCAGTCAAACAACCCCTTTCAATAATTCACTGAAATATGCCATGCCGACACAAATATTCGTTATTCATGGGAAAGATGTCACACAAAGACACAATATCAGGCCCTAATTATAAATCGATACCTTTCAGCGGTTACTTACTTACCTCCTTAATATATAAAAGGGAAGTGAAGAGAGTGGAGTAAAGACACCCCTTAAAACCAGTCGTTTTCCTCTATTAATATTCAGTAATTAATTTTGGGAGAGCGAGCAGGTTAATTTGAACTCGCGTGTACACAACTGGAAGAAATCAAGTAAACCGATTTTTATGGCTTTTAATGACGGTCTTTAGTTCGAGTCGATTGATCAAATAGCCTTTATTATTACGCCGACGACACTGATGGTGCTTAATGGTTGATTAATTGTAAATCCGATATATATGATACAGGTTACAAAATTGACCTCGTTTTCACTCAGATTAAACGCCTTCAAACAATTTTCAGTTTTAACGTTTCAAAGTACTGTTAAGTTTCACTTTTAATGCCGCCTCTTGAAAAAACATCCAAATTGTGTTAAAATAACTTTAAGATGAGAATGTCTTATGACTTTTAGTGGCAGTCTTTAGTCCGAGCCGATTGATCAAACACCTTTAGAGTTCCGCCGACGAAATCCTTGGTAGGTCATGGTTACGTAATTGTAAATCCGATATGCTACAGATTAAAAAATTGTTTCGTTTTCACTCAGTTTAAATGAAATCCAAAAATTTTAATTTGCATTTTTTTATATTTATAGTTACATCTTTCATTTTAAAGCCAAAACTTCAAAAACGATACAAAACCAGTTTAAATAAATGCTCTACGGCGCCTTTGAAGCAGTAGAAAACATCAGTAAGATCGCAAAAACCAATCTTACAAATTATACCCAAAACAATTTTCTAGAGTCTTCTCATGAAGCAACGAAATTCTCGATAAAGAAAGTTTTCTCAAAATAAATTCACTATTTACAATCACAATGAGTAATATTACACTGTTCACTTCTTTCGCTGTCGATTCATCACACACCGCAAATTTTAAACTACTTAACTTGTACAACCGTCGCCTTTAAATAGTCTATGTCGAAAATACCAGATTTCAATGATTATTACTGATTTGTTAGTGTATTCAAGAACCTTATCGAGGTCACATTTTACCTCTATCGAAATTTCGGGATAGCCTTTGTGTTGCTCTTCTTTTTTATTTCAGCTGCTTTTTATATTTACCTGTTGTTTTTATCGGAACGATTAATTTAGAAGGTTTCATAATTTTTTTAGAAGCGTTAAATGATTTTTATAACAATATTTTAGCTGATAACATCGCTAAGAGTGATCAGATTTCAATCACTTATTTTTTGGTTAATAGGGGTCGTCCCACATAAATTTAAGGATTAAATTCTACTGCTAGAGGATGAAGTTTTATATTGAAAACTCTATAGCTTAATATTATACGATTAAATTTGCTGCCAGTACACTCATCAAATACAAAACGGTTCTTCAGCAATTAGGATTAAACTGTTAAAGAAATATTTCAAAACTGTCAGGTTTTAGAAGCAGAAGAGCAGAAGCAAATATATGATTCGAGACGGAAAATGCGAACTAACAACAATAATTTTATTATTAAAGTTAGTGGCGCATTCGCCAAATTGTACGTTCCTGCGTTAGTTATTTTACTTTTATATTTATTTTCATAGTTATTCACCAATATCTCCAAAATGTCTTAACCGATCTGGATAGTTTAAGATCAATTCTATTAAGTGAGATCCCGACGTGATCTCTCATATGATGTGAAACATATGGGTTTTCAGAATCTCTTTCAAAAATACAGTATTTAGATTTTACTGTGATCTCGGAAATTTAAATTATATTCTATTAAGGTCCATCATGAGGTGATCCCATTTAATTTTGATTTTTTAACGTAAATCGTTTTTCAGAAAATTAGAACATAAATTAACGCCAAACGGCAAATAATCACAAACTTAAATTTCAGTATGTGTAAAAAAATTATTAATATCTGTAAATGTTCTAATATTATTTGTTTATGACAGATATTTTTATTTTATTTGAGTAGCGATTTAGAACCATGAACAGTCAACCTAAAGAAAACCTAGTTTTTTATTTAGACTGCCGCTGGGATTTGTTAAATATCTGGCAACACCGGAAAGTATTATTTGACATGTTCATTAGCCAAGTTATTTACTCCTACTTTCCATTTAAAAGTATTAATCTATCACTTCAAATAAAAAAGGTTGCTTTTCTCCGGTTTTAATAATTACACGGTATATAGACATACAAAATTAACATTACAATTATAGAGCAACACTCGCCAATTCACCTCTAATGAATCGAATTCATTTCACCAGAGACAAGGGCATCGAAATGTTAAATGGTAGCCGGGAGTAGTAAGTACGTGCCCGATGAAGGATGCAGAAAGTCGTAGTTGGGGCCATTAACGGCGCTCAGTAATTGATGTCGTATTGTGAACAGACACGCAGAGACCTCTATAGAAATGAATGTGTGGACCTCCTACCTGATTTAAAGAAAAGGCGAAGGAAATCGTCGGCTGGCGTGGCGTAGCATGAAAAGAGAGTGTCTCTGTGCTTTCTAATAGTCGTGATTTGTGTACCAACTTCGGGGATATCGGCGATAATTTCATTGAGCTTAGCTTTGGGGTTGAATCGGGGTGAGAGTTTCTTAACGCATTGAGGTGGAGGCCATTAAAATGAATATAATATAGAGCCAATGTTTGTTCGGTAGAATGTTTTGGGAGCCTTTTGGTTTATTGGATTGAAGTTGGCTGGCATGAAATACACACGGGGAAGTAACCCCTTAATTGGTTGAGTTCAAACGAAAGTAATTAATAATCCAAACTTATATATCCATCTTAGGGTTTTTTTATTCATTTTTATACAGGATAGTACATTATGTTATTTACACTGATTCATAAGAGGAAAACGCCATTCCCCCTCTTCGCGTGGCGGGAGAGGAGGATACTTTTCACTAGTGTGTGTCAAAATGTTTGTAAATGTTGTTGCCACATGAATTCATCTATATATTCCGGCAACATTTTTGAATTTAGCACGTGCAGTTGCCTTAAATATAGATTCAGATATAGAAGCGACACCAACGCTTCATCGTGTTGACCACAACCAAATCGCGCATAAAACATGTTTGATACTTATGTGCATCTTAACAAAATAGCTATCGGTAAGGATGCTTTTTTCTATTTGGCATTTTCTGCAAACAAAATTGTGATTTAATGGCTTCCCTTTATGTTTACATGAGGTCATGTACTTCCTACAAGTGTTTTTCTTAACCGTAAATTACGTCTCAAAAGGTTAGCATTCTGCAAAAATTCTGTGATTTCACTATCCTAATCTCGTCAACACAATTCACCTCCATCTTAGTATAAGGCACACTTATGTGAGTTTATTATCATATATATGTACTGGTTTCCGGGAATTCATCACTATGCCGAGATCGATGGTAAAATGACGACGTTTCAACAGAGTCACATCTGCCCTCTTCAGGTCGGTTTGCATAATTCTCGTAGCCTTCAGCTTTCGCTTCTAGTTACTGTAGTATTCGAGTAACTAGAAGCGAAAGCAGAATGCTACGAGAATTATGCGAACCGACCTGAAGAGGGCAGATGTGACTCTGCCGAAACGTCGTCATTTTACCATCGATATCAGTTATCAACTACGCGGATGAATTCCCGGAAACCACCTAAAACATTTAGTGCCCGCGAAAACTTAAAAACAAATATATATATATATATATATATATATATATATATATATATATATATGATTTTCTTTGTTGTTTCGGGTGTACATCCATCTCGGTTTGCGCTCTGAAAAGAACATTTTAACTGACGTTTCGCCAAAATCTCATTTGGCATTTTCAAAAGTTGAAATCTGAAAGCAGAGGTTCTGATTTGCCATTTAAAAAATGTATTTTCGAAGCTGCCCAAGAAATGTGGCAATTACGGAACCTATTATTTGTACATTTCTCTTAGGCAAAATGGCTATCTTTAAACCATGATATGGTCAATGTTTTATCTTTGTTGTTTTTTGTGAAGAAACCTATTTATGGCCTCGATATCTACGGCATTAAAGTTTTGACAGGGGTTATCCAAATGTTGGTTTGTCCCTTCGCGAAACAGGAATGGCGATAATGCGTGTGAGTGTTGTGTGGACAGAAAAAGATAGAGGAACACTAAGAAGACCAATTGGTCAACTCTAGGTGTACCACAGAGAGTCGTGATAGGCTTTTTAGACAACTGGGTCTACGAGACCGTTTTGATACTGGGTTTCAAATCGCTGGCCAATGGTTTAAAAAAGACAGTTGATCTATTACTATGCATACACGGTATTGCAGCATTAAGGCTTTTGTGCTTTAGTTGACTGCGTACCAGTGTCGCTAACGTTTGTTGAATGGCATAATATTGTATTTATTCAGCGCCGAATCGCAATCTGTCTATGTATGCATATGCACACAAGACTGTAGAAGTAACGGTTTGTTAGGTTCTCTTCCCTATTGTAGCCGATCATCACTTCTCTTGATTCAAGCTCTAGGAACTACTTAACTGGCATATCTAGATGGTCCTTCACACTTTCTTTTTCAGGAAGACAGTGCACTTCCTCATATTGCTCGTTTCTCCAACAAAAATGCGTTAAAATTTTGTCGTGGCCATCCCGTTCACTGGATTTAAGTGCCATTTAACATGTGTGCGATATGATGGGGAAGAGACTGCCTACTTGTCACCATCCTACACTGATAGAGTAGTAGTTTAATTTGCTTAGAACAATATACAGGACTTCATGCTAATCCAAGGAAATTAGGTTCTAGTTCTAGAGTTGGAGTTGAAATGTCTTTACAACAAACGGTTTCATTTTCTCTTCTAGTCCATATTAATTTAAAATTTTTCTCAGCCAACGATTTCTGCTTATTTAATCTAGGCCTGGATTTCTTTGGGTGTTTTTTCCATGAGAATGGGAAAAACTACATAAGAATATAGTGTATATAAGAATACAGTAGATGTAAATTTCAAAGATCCTCTTTGTTTTTATTTTTATTGTTATGAATTTATACTATTGTTATAAATTATCCATTCCGTCCCTCGCGAGTAACGTAAAACATTTCATTCCAATACGCCATCAATCGCTGGGAGGAAAAAAAACAAGGACTCGAATCTTCTAATGAGGACAAAGACTTAATCAAGAAATAACTCGACAACTGTAAAATTGAATTCGATGCGGATTTTAAAAGGAGCGGCCCAGCATTGGAGAGTTAGTTAGTTATTGCGAAGAGCTTATTTCGTGTTATTATTTTGATATTCGTATCAGCTGTAGTGAATATTTGATGTAAATAAAAGTTTCTAGAAAGTGATAGTGAATATTAGTTTTTAATTAATTGAACTCACAGAGTTTATAACACTATTATTACCCAATTTTGCACTATTCCTGGAATTCCGCACAATAGTACTATTTTTTGTAACTGGCAGCTTCACCAAAGTATCTATTTGGGTGTCTAACACGTTAGTATAGTGTTTGTTAGTATATAAAGTATAAATTAGTCGGCAACTGTTTTTGTCGCAGAAGACAGTCAACCTAACTGTACGTGAAAGACCTAAGGTTCGCAACTGATTCTGCTTTTTCAGGACTGCTTTATTTTTTTCGATTTAATTTACTTATATATCTGAAACTACATATAAACAAAGTTTTCCGATATTTCGCCCACACTTATAAGGGGCTTTTTCAAGGATGAGCAATACAAATGTTACTTACTTTGCAGCGACTACAATCGTTTAGTCTTTTTCTGACAAACATACTTTGAAATGACAAATTCTTTGGATCTAGCCAACGATAAAATAATAAAAAAGTGTTTGTGAGAAAAACACTAACCGAATGTAGTCGGCGCAAGGTACGTAACATTTGTATTTTTCATCCTTGAAAAAACCCCTTATAAGGGTGAGAGAAACGTCTGAAAACTTTGTTTTAATGTTGGTTTAGATTTATAAATAAATTAAATCGAAAAATTGAAGCGGTCCAAATCATAAAAAAGAAGAATCAGCTGTGACTCTGGCCGCGAAAACGTTCTCATTAGACTTAGGGGTCATTATACTACAGGATATTTTTAAACATGCGCCACTCAAATTAGTGTAATGCTTAGGCGTTGGTTGCAACCTATGATTATACCTTTAATATTACATTCTTATCATTAGACGTTTAGATACTCAGTTTAAACATTGGTATCAAATTAATTATACTGTTGAAGTGAGTGTACTAGAAGTTCAACTGAATTTATAAACTATTATTACGTTTTTATTTTGTAAAATTGTATAATATAAAATAAATATAATTTTAACTTGAATGTACATAATTATAGTAATATAGATCTAATTTTTTTTCATAATATATGTCAGAGAGCGAGTTTAATTTTATAAAAGTGACTGAATTTCTTGCAAGTTAAAAAGATGGCGGGTCTTTTTAAAGTTAAAAATTCCAGGATCATCTAATATTTAGCTTCTTTCTGCACATATTTTTAAACAATTGACAGAAAAGTATTTAGTTTTTGAAAATTTATAATTGTGAAAAGATTTGTTGATAGTTTCGTTTGGCGATGACATACAACTTTTTGTGGAATTTCAGAAAATGTAACGAAATCAGAATTCTATATTCATCTAAATATTTCTCGTTGTGGGGAAAGTTCTTAAATTACTAATGTATTTTCTGAACTATGTCCTGGAAACCAACTTCTAAAACGTAGCGTATATTTCGTATTAGAACGTAGACAAAATCCCATCGACCCTCGAACCACAAAAGACACGCAGTAGAAACGGTAATCGAGAAGAGGAGTAGCAAAGAGAGGAGAGTGAGTGCCAGAAAATGTGACTAGATTCGCGGTCTGCTCCAGAGGATGGCAATATACTTGATGACTGCATCAACTTCTGACATTACCGTACGGCACCGATGGGACCAATAGGGTTTATTACATCTCTACTGTTTACAAATGAACCAAACAGAATTGTCGACAATGGTGTTATACGACGGACTGTGGTATCAACGAAGGGGTTGATTCCGTTTTAGTACGTAAAGGTATTCGAGGGCGAACAAACTCATTGGGAGTTTATTCTCAGGAAATATGGTGAAACTAATTGTGGTCTTTTGAATTTTGTAAAGAGTCTTTGGTATTTTGAACCGAATATCTATATCTGTAGATTATGAAAAGATTTACCAAATTGAATAACTTCTAACACTAACTAATATTATTTACAAATATATTTTATAGTATTGCTATAACTTCAACAAATAGAAGAGAATGCAAATTGACAGCAACATAGTATAATCTGTATTATTTAAATAATGCTGAAGACGTCAACAGTTAAAATGAATAAAATGTAATACTAGATAAAAATTATTCTAATATTGGTTTTCTAACCCGTACTTTTAGTCTTTCCGTCTCATGTGAGTTCGAGTAGATCTGGTATTTCTATTTTTTGAAGTGAAAACTTTCTAGTGGAGGCTCACATCTACTCATTAGAAAATAGTGAAATTCATAAATTAAACTTCATCGGAGACTTCATTCCAACGCTTCTTTGACCTTGAACCACCCACACACCTTAGTTTATAAAAAAAATATATAGTAAATAAACAAATATAACATCCAATAAATATACCAGCACAAAACTTACTTTTCGTTGTAATAAACATTTTAATTCTCTGTTAGCGATTTTTTAAATAAAAGACAGAAATTTTTCCTCACAGATATTCTGAGAGTAAGAGAGATGTCTACAATAAGATCTATAATTCTTGTACATAAATAGTGTTTTTTATGTTGTGCGATACTTATCTCTGTTTAGAGACGTTTCAACTCCAACTTTGGAGTCGTTATCAATCGCTGTTGTTCTCGCTTAAAAAATTCTTGTTTGCCAAATGATTTTGACAACGAAATCGAAAATCGGGGCACATCCAATTAACCTGGATTTAGGATTCAGAAATCTATTGCTAAAAAAGCAAAAAAAAAACGGTACCCTAATAATATACAAAACACTATTTATATAGAAGAATCCTGGTAGAACACATCACAGAATACCTGTGAGGAAGTACTTCTGGATAAACAAACGAAAATCCGGGCGATTTCTCGAAATTGTCTTATTGCAGTATATTCTCCGTTTGCAATTTCAAATACCTCTTGCAGGAAAAAACTGAGGAGAGAAAACATTAATGAACAAGCAAAAATCTTTTTCATAAACTGCCACCTCCACCAAAATACACCCAACTATATGTAAATCATAGACTTTTACAAAATGGTGAGCAGAGGTTCATGGTTTTATCTTTGAGAAGTCCCATTATGAATATAATGAACGGTTGTTAGTTTATATTGTTATAAAATTCATTTTAAGCCGCAAAAATAAAAAATGAAACAGAAACCTTCTAAATTAATCGTTCCGACAAAAAGTAAACATTAAAAAAACGGCTGAAATAACAACGAGAGGAACACAATGGGTATCCTGAAATTTTGATGGATATAAAAAGCGACTATGGACAAGGTTCTGGATATACTGTGGCAAATCAAAATTAATCATTGAAATCTAGTATATTGGACCTACCTTAGAAATTTGTCCAAATCATTTAGCAACAAATAAAGCCGACAGAGTAAAAAAAATCAAACAAAGTTCTAAAACAAAATACTGTAGCACGTCGAATTTTATCACGGCAGTTGTTTAGAATATTTCCATTACATCTAAGGAACTATATAGGCATTATAGAAAAGAGGGGCGGAAATTTGTTCAAATTATTTAGCAACAAATAGAGCCGAGAAAGTAAAAAATTCAAACAAAGTACTAAAACAAAATACTGTAGGACGTCCAGTATCGTTCGAGTTGGGCAGTTTACAGTTTTGGCTATATCGAATCGAGAAGCGAAAGAAGTTGTTGTATTAGTCATTGTGTTTTGTAAACAAGTGAATTAGTTGGTTATTAAAGACGTTTGAAAGTGTGTGTAAAGCGTCTAAACGAACTCGATTTTCTACGATACCGGGGGTGTTGCAGATACTGCCTCTTAATGGAAACTTCAAGACATTCACCCGAACTTTTATCATTTTATTTTCTTCATTAACTACATGTAACTAAAACCTATCAAAACTACAAGAAGAAGACTACTATATAAATATTCTGTACATCTTATTTACGACAGTGTATTACCTATATGTTATAAAACATAAGATAATAAAAAGATAGTAAGAACTTGTAAATTAATAAGATATGTGGGGGGGGGGGTCGTTATTTGTAACCTGGACGATATTCAGTGAATGTTTAGTTATTGTTAGTCATTTGTTACTCATTGATCTTTTATAAAATGTTGAACTGGTTGTTTGTAAAGTTCATTGACAGTTGCATTGTTTTTACTAGACACAAATTTTAGAAGAAGAAAATATATCTACACGCATGTACAGTACAAGGCAGAAAACGTAACAATGTTGTTCCTGAATGTCGTCTAGTTAGTTCCATTGTTAAGCAGGGCAGAATCCAAACCGAGTTGGGGACGACGACCCATCCTCTCCGAGAGCTTTAGGCAATGAGTCTAAAATGAAAAGGGGGAAATAGTCAACAAATCCAGTATTTCTCATGTATAAAATCGGGAAATACCGTGCTCCGTACCACATAGTCTTGCTCTTACCTGATGAACGAAAACGTCCCTCCTCCCCTGAAGCGCTTGCCTGGATACCTCCTGCTGTTAAGAGGGAATCGAGAAGTTTTGACTATGGTATTACCAACTTCAATTATGGCACGCCGGAACTGGGACATGGACTAAAAGTGAGATCGATCCACTATTCTTCTGAGCTGTCTTTTGATAAGACCTTATTTTATGTTTCGTCAATCTAAAGCCGTAACTGGTCACTGCCCTGAGGTAATAGGAATATATTGTTTTTTAAATGTTATTTGTGGCATATTCTTGATTATTGTTATGTTTTCTTGGGAAACAACCCCACAATCAAAATAAAAAGCTCTATATTGAACTAAAATACCAGTATTGAAAATGTAAATCGCAAATTGAAAGTTTGATTTATGACATTTAAGTTGACATCTGATATCAAATTTAGGAATTGTTTTTGGAGTAACTGCAAAGTTAAGTCCTTTTTGTAATACTGAATTTGTTGTTCAGTTGTTTAAGTGAAAAATTTATGAGAGTTTTTGTTACAGTAAAATTTTTTTCATGAGTGTAATTTTTTGTTGTTTCTTTTTTAAACAATTTCGTTAAATTTATGTAAATGTCTTTGCTCTTGTTAAAAGAATTCTTTATTGTAGCTATTAAGAGTACTGCTTTTAATTCTATTAAACTCATTCTCTGATACTCGACAAGAAAGGAAGCTGTGTACATACCCAATATTACGTTCTAACTTAATTTTTTTATAATGATTTATCCTATCTCTAATGGCTGCGAAACATGCTCGCTCCAATATGCTATGTATTCTTCCACGGATGTAGCGTTAACGAAATCTTAAACCTTTAGGAATAATTCTCATCTCTCGACATTTGAACAAGAATGTCAAGCTATTCTTGGTTCGGGCAAGCTTCTTACATAGACTTTCTAAATCTCTAAACACTTTAGTCACTACAGCCCCATACCTGGATTCTAATTGCCTTCTAAATGTTATTTGTGGCATATCATTGATTATTTTTATGTTTTCTTGGGAAATAACACCACAATCGAAATAAAAAGCTGTCTATTAAGAGAAAATACTAAACGTTTCAAAGTCAATTCTGACCTCGTTGTCAATGGCTTTAAAATATGTATTGAAAATGTAAATTACAAACTGAAAGATTAATTTATGACATTTAAGTTGGCAATGATAGCAAATTGAGGAATCGTTTTAGAGTAACTGCAAAGTTAAGTCCTTTTTGTAATGCTGAAGTTTCAGTAGCATTTATTTGTTTATGTGAAAGATTTATGACAGTTTTTGTTACAGTAAATTTTTTTTCATGTGTGTTATTTTTTGTTATGTTTCTATTTAAAAGAAGTTCGTTAAATTTATGTAAATGTATTTGTTTTTGAGAAAAGAATTATTGTGGCTATTAAGAGTATTGCTTTTAATTCTATTAAACTCATTCTCTGATATTCGACAAGAAAGGAAGCTGTGTACATATCCAATATCACGTTCTGACATAAATTTATTATAACGATGAAAATGTATCCTGTCTCTAATGGCTGCGAATTATACAGCTTTTTATTTCGATTGTGGTGTTATTTACCAAGAAAACAAAAATGATGATATGAATTATATGAGTACACTCTAAATAGTTCTCCATAACAAATTTATGGAATTGAACACACATAATCAATTGCAATATTCTATTTTTTGTCAATGAATAAGTAAAAAGTGCAACCATAAAACAATAACAATGAAAAATCTAAAATTACCAATATTTTTCACATATTTGTCATTGTAACATTGTGAATCATTTAATTTCAAATTTATATCGCAAGGTCTTATTCAGCGTTGAAAAATCGATGGAAGGGGTAAACATACATATGTATGGAATGTCAAATGAGAATGTATCAACTGAAATTTTGAAGTACTTAAGCTTTTGATGGCAACTCAAACTGCACTTCCGATTTGACTTTGAGGCCAGGGACCCAGAACTAGCCCTCTGATCATACCGTTTTTGGAAATTTGCTTGAACAAAACTGCGTGCATAAACAGTTTTTCTTATTACTTAATGAGCAGAATGGAATCAATAAATTCAGAACACAACAGTTCAAATAGCAATATTTTTGTAATAAAATCACAGAACATATGATTACTTAAACTCGTATTCGTGTACGTTATTGCTTTTCTAGTACATTAGGTTACTTCCTCACATTTTTCCTGCAAAAAAGCATAAAATTGTACAGTTCTGAAAAAGTATATTTATTCTAAGCCATAATTTATATTCCTCACATCACTTAATGCAAGAGGAAAATCCATCACAAACCACTTCTTTGTGACAAGTGAGTTAATCTGAGATCGAGCTCTTTTTCTGGCCCATTTAAGTCGGTAATTTGACGCCGAGCGAGTGGGTGACTGCTAACTGAGAGGCCTCCTGCAGACGCCTGCCTAACCGACGTCTCACAGAGAGCCGCAGTATTTAACGAACGCCGCTAATAAATCAAAAAGGCGGCACCGACACCACCAGGCATATTTCATATTTTATTTCGCACCCGCGACGCCATACTATAACTTACACCTGCATCGCAAAGCATCGGCCCCGAGGAGTATATAAATCTGTCAAAAGGCCACTACCACCGGCGCGTCGGGGCGTTTCTGATGTGAAAAACCTTTTCCATATACGATGTAACTCGTGCTCTGATGAATTTATTTAATTATTTATAATGGGTTATATGCAACAGGGTATATCACAAAGAATGAACAGTTTATACTTGTACCATACTTTTGATCATATTAGTAATCTTTTCGGCTAATGGTCATAGTCTGTGGTCAGTTACACAATACATAATAAAAATTAACACAACGTCAAAAATCTCTGATCCCTCTCAATTTATTTTTTTTTAAGTATATGTTTATAAGAATATATTGGTTAAGTAATAATGATATCGGTACCGAAATATCTTCTAACTGCGAAGTCTTCAGTAAGGATAGAAATTTTGAAGGAACCAATAGGACCAGAAGAGGTGGTGTTTTGTTAGCATCTAATGTATCTTTGTTAAAATACTTTCTAAATTTAGAAAATATCTACATCATTGTGCAGCTTATCTGTCATTGTATATAGGGCGTTTCTCAACTGGGGTTCCAACCTTCTGCTGTGTATAGAACTCATTAAAATAGCTAACAAGTCCCCATGAACATGTGCCGTAACACGCACCCTTAGGAAGTTATATGCCCTTAAAAGGGCTCAAGCAAAACTGTTTTTTTTTTCTGTTATTGAAAAAACGGTCGAAAATAAAATAAATAATATGTGCTACTCCGTTTTTCGATGTTCAAATCATAAGCGTCCTATTTAGGTTAGTGAAGGGGATTTTTCGGAACGTATTTTTTATTTAATTTTTACGAAAAAAATATTATGTTTGTCCAAATCGATATTTCCAATGGTGTTTGAGGAAACTGAGTTTGACAATTTCTCTGATCTTTAAGTTATTAGGCTAAAAATTACAAAAATCTGTTTACCTTGGCAAATAAAAGACTGATGTTGCCACAACACTTATCAATTTCAGTTATTGATAAACTATTAATTGACTTTGTAGTGTTTAACTAGTAAAAGTGGTGATTGGAATATTTAAGTACACAAGATTATTGCAACTCATAAAATAGAGTCATATTCAAACACGAAAATAACAGATATGCATTTTATGTACAGACGTGCGACTGGAAATGCATCAGAACCGAGGCGTCTGTAAGTGACAGCATACCCGAATGGACAGGTATTTTAGAGGATCCATTAACGTTTAAGAGAAAATGGTTCGTTCCAACCAAGAGTAACTGATCTTGCAAAGAAATTGTTTAACTCAATTTACTCGAAAACAATTAGAAATATCGATTTGGACAAACAATATTTTTTTTGTAAAAATGAAATTATAAAAATAAGGGCCGAAAAACCCCCTTCACTAACCTAGATAGGATGCTTATGATTTCGATGTCGAAAAACGTTACTTAACATAAGAAGTTATGTAAAACCCATACATTTTTTTTCTGTTTTGTCAATAACAGAAAAAAAAAACAGTTTTAATTGAGCTAGCTCTTTGAGGTGAATATAACTTCCTAAGGGTGTTTTAGGGCAGATGTTAATAGAAAATTTTCTTTTTGGCTTATTTTAATGAGTTTTATATACGGCAGGGTTTTGGAACCTTATTTATAGAAACACCCTTTATATTTGTCATTTATATACCGACATCTGAGCTAGAGTTGTTCTTGGAAGCATTTGAACAAATTTCATCTGTTGATCTAACATTATCATAAAAGAGGATTTTAACATTCCATTTTTCAATAGTACAAACTTTGAAACCACTGCTCTACAATCATTTATTGATTTTAACACCATTAAATAAAAAAAACCCTAAATGCGAATATAAATTGTGTAATTGAACCTGAACCGAACCCCCTTGAAAGTATTGACAATATATTTCTATATTGTTTTTTGAATCTGTTTTCCACAACCTAGGATACTTAGAAAATTAAGAACTAACCAATGTATGAATTTGTCAACAAAATTTATTGATTCAAAAAATTAATAAAACTTGTAAAACACTGTCTAATAGCCGGTATGACCTTCTTCACGTTCCAATGACATAATGACACGCCTGGATCACGCAATTGATAGTCACTTCTGGAATAGTGTTCCATTCTTCTACCACCGTTACAACTAACTCATCTGCAGTTTGAGGTTGGTTTCTACTATTTGAATTGCTCTAGCAATTTAATCCCACATGTCTTCAATTGGATTCACATCAGGCGAGTTGGCGATTATATAGCTAGTACTTCTATAGAATTCAGCCGTTCCTGGTTACGAATAATCAAGGATGAAATTAATAATGGTAATGTCCTTTTGAACAACCCTTTGTTAGGATAGTCTATAAGGTTTTCCTAGGTTTTCTCTTATGAGTTTATTGAGATCTCTTGTTGTATTATAATATTTCGTACATTTATTATTATTTAATTTCTAGTAATAAATAACGAGGTCACTTTAATTATAACAGATATTGGAACATTACTTACTTAAATAATGTTCCAAATGTTTAAAAAATCAAAACATCTCTAGACCATTCTTCAAAATAGTATAAAATAATATAGTATAATCTAATACATAGTTTAAAAAGTGTATGTCACAGTGCATTAAATTAAAAATACATATATTTTTAATATCCTTGGTTAAAAATTCACATCATACCCTCCATTTTGATAACTCCTTCAACTTGTTATTTAATGCTTTTAGTTGGATACTTTTTTCAGTTTAATCCCGATATAAGTTTACCTTAATTTATTGATTTTCTATAAACGAACTAATTTGTAGGGTATTTCAAGGTCAAAATACAACTTTAAGATTTCACTACCATATTCGTCTATTTCCGTATATGTAAATTAAAGCTTCCGTTATGAAGCTTTCGCTTCAAAACTTTCGAAAATAGACCCAGTTCCCCATTTATCTCCTCAACTATAGGAACTAAAATTTCAAAAAAAAAGAAATTGAACTTTACAGAAAAAAATAAAGCGAAAATCCAGACATTAGATTTAAAGAATAAATTAAACAAAAATTAAATTATTTCAATTTTCTCAAACGTATCATTGTAATATAGCTAATGGAAGTTCTCGCTATAAAAAATACAAGTAGATATGTTTTAAATCTGGTAATTTCTTAGGATTTTCATAGAGGTTTTCCGGTAAACTATGTACGAGGTTCTATATTCACATTTTATTCCAAAATTTTACCGTGGTAAGAAGGGGGCTAGGAGTGTTTTATAATTTTTAAACTAAACATTTTGGAATTATAAGAAAACATAATTTGTAGACCACATATTAATAGAGAGCCACTAACAGCCCACCGATAATCATCAACTTTTCAATAATCACCCTCCACCTCAACCCGAGCTCCGGCGTAATTGTATGCCTCAACCCTGTTGAGATTTATCGCGAATAATGAAGTGAAAGCAATTTGTTTCGGAGAGCAAATTGAGGTGGAAGCCCCGGCAAGCCGAAAGCATCGAATGCCTTTCCAGATATAGAGAAAGGAATTTCAGGAAAAGCCTTTCCGTGATCTCAGCCTAAGTCCGGACTACTGTACAATGGCTTATTTTAACTGTTCATCGAAATCCAGCGGGGCTTATTGTGTTTCTGGAATCAATTTAACCGAAAATATTGTTACCTTTAACATGAATCGAACAAATCACCGAGAGAAGTTCCAATAGCCCTTTTATTGCCGAATGAATTTTTAAGAGTATTGCAGTTTGGAAAGTTCTTTTTGTTCGTGATATACTGATTCGATGGTTTTTGTACAGGAACTACGGTTAGAATTCAAGAGAATTTGAATTTGGTGAACTCAGTTTTACAAATAAAAAGCGAAATGCAATTTATGAGTATCTTGCATTTGCTCTTTGTTTGAAGTAGTATCCCAAAATTTCCATGAAATACACAATTTAGAAACGTACACTTTTTTTATTACTGTATATTAAGTTACGAATAGAAATTATCAAATGTGGTACCTAATGCACCGTTAACAGCAAATGTTAGTGGTGTATTCATACTCCCTGGTATAACCTGTTTTGAGAGAAAAAGTAACTAATTTCTGGAACATTTTTATAGCATCTTCTAGTTTCTTTTAATGGGAAATAAGTCCACAATGTTCAGAAAATCCAACGATTCAAAATCTAATTCGGGCTTCGTTGACCATGCTATTAAAATCGGGAATAAATATTAATTCGAATTTAAAAGCTAGATCGATTTGACAGTTTTACATTATATTACTAAGGAAGGTCTCAATTTGAGGAGACTTTGTTTGTCAGATAGTGCTTTCTCCAAAAGTGCCATCCCTGAATTATGTTGTTTCATTAATCCCAATCCGTCATTGGGGAAAACACCCTTAGACTATCCCGATATAGGGTTGTTTAAAAGGAGATGACTGTTATTAATTTCTTCCTTAATTATCAGCAATCAGATAAGATTCTTCTTTGTGCAGTATTGTTGAATTGTCAAATTGTATTTTTTAAGTCCAATCATGCTCACAAATTTTAGAGTTCTCGAATGGTCGTTTCTTTATTTAATTTTCCAGTTCGTTTAATCGTACATTTGGTGCCCAAAAGATGCTCCATTGTAAAATGTATTAAATTGCAAATATTTTTGTAAAAGCAAATTTTTGAGTTTTGAGTTGGATCTGTTGGATATGTTTTCCAAATATTTAATTTTGTTGTATACGTTGTTTAGAATTTTTTTTTACATTACATCTGTTCAGCTGTTGAAATTAGGTAGTTCAATTTCAATTGAAATCACCTAAATACAGCAAAGAAAGGCATTGTTAAAACATAATATGAGCAAAACCAACTGTCGTGACTACAAAGTATTTAATAAAACACAACCCATTATAAAAAGTGATCGGGTAGTAAACAATTACCCTACAACATTCATCGACAAAGATATAAATAGTAACGAACACAAAACAAAGTAGAGAATCATTACCAAAGTTTGCCTGTAACTAATACTGGAACTTAATATAACTACATCACAGTAACAGCTAGACGATACATATTATAGGGTCTGATAAAATATTATAGAGAATAGTCATCACAGTAAATATCAAAACAACATTCAGTACAAGAAATGCTCTCAATAATAGAATGATTCAGAATTAAATTTGATTAATGAAATTAGAATGAATTATATGTCAATTAACCTACTTAAAAAAAGACAAAAGTGTCAATTAAAAAGCAAGTGCGAGTGGAGTCGCATACTAAGGGTTCCGTAACACATTCAAGATCAGTTAGAAACAAATTTAATTTTACATTTTTTATTTAATTCTGTAATTTGCCCCCCAAAATTAATATTAGGGGTTTTCCTTATTTTTCCGGTAAAATTAAAGTAAGTGAGACCCTATATATATAATTTGTTTCAAAATTTTACGGCTTATAGTTTCGGAAATAAGGGGGGAAAGGGTAATTTTTTTATATTTTGGTTAATATCTTTAAAATAATTTATTTTACAAATATGAAAAAAAATGTATTGTTCATAATGAGCCCTTTCATTTGATATATTACATGATGAGTTCGAAACAATTTTAATTTCATATTTTCCATTTAATTCTGTAATATGCCCCCCAAAAATAATATAGAGGTTTCTCTTTTTTTCCGGTAAAATTCAGGTGAGGCCCCATATTTCTAAACTTTTTTCAACATTTTAGGTCTTATGGTTTCCGTGATAAGGAGGGGAGGGACGGTCGATTTTTTTTTGTTTTCCCCCGGAAGTACCCCAAAAATCTAAATTTCTGCATTTACGATAAGTACTCCTCATCGGGTTACCAAACTATACACTGATACCAAATTTCAACCTTTTCAGTCCAGTAGTTTAGGAGAAAATGGCTGTGATGTGAAAGAGGGAGAAATCTGGAGTGATATTATAAGGGTATCCGTATACTGCATATACGGAACCCTAAAAATAATATTTTTCGACAACAAGTAATTACATTTCATGTAATTAATGAAATATAGAATGGATTCACTGTAGTTTTCTGGGCTGTTTTGCCGTGGTGCAGTGGAATTTTTTTGGAAGGTTTCTTTTTATACCGGCTGTAAAAACACCTACACAATTTGATGAATTATAGACTGTTATGTAATTATTATTAATTGCTTTGTATAATTCGTAAGGCGGCATTTAACGTTTGGTTTATTCAGTCGTGACCTATGGGCATAATTTGTTCCTCCGTCATTCTAGAATTACAGGACTGTATTACTTTTTCTTGCAGTTTTCTTGTGTTTCTTAGTTCAGTTTTGCTGGTGTCTAATCTAGGGGATTTTTTTCCAAATGTTGCTATTGATATTACATACATAAATCATAAATTGTTATGTAATTATTATTAATTGCTTCATATAATTTGTAAGCTGGCATTTAACTTTCATTCTTGCTTCACCCATGGACACAATTTTTTCAAATTTTCTAAAATATTGTGTTTTTTGTTCCTTCTTTATTCTAAATTTACAGGAATTACTTCTTGCACTTTTCTACTTTTTTCCTTAAATAATTCTTTTGAATTATATTCTTTTAATTATTTTCGATATTGACTTTTATGCAATTCCAAAACACTCTTTGCCGTTAAATCACGTTTTGTATGTTTAGAGAACAAACACCATGCGATTCACATGAAGAAAAGTTTTACCTCAGTGCAGAGCACGCGGTGGCAACAGAGATTTGCAGTAGGTAGACATTAAATTTCACCTACTTTGTATTTATATAGGACGTTAATTAGAAATGTAGAGTGAAATGGATAGTTTTAATAACTTTTAATTATGTAGCTTCTAGGGTTCATTAAATCAACATTACGTTTAGCAGAAATGTGGCCGGATATATTTCCTTAATGAAATAGTGAGGCTATAGCATACGAGCGGACTTCGTTAGAGACAAAGGTAAGCGCACTCTTTGTGTCTAATGGTAACAAATGTTCATGCGGATTGCAGGAGAGCGGGATTTTTAGTGCATATTATTCTGATTGTCTTAGTCATAATTTCCACATGCAGCACATAGAAAATTAAATGCCGGGAATAGTTGTAATTGCGCAAACTATGAAATTAAATGTTGAATGAATCACTGATGAACAAACTTTAATTTATATTATAAACATGAATCAATTATGATGAATTGAATTATGGTATAGAGATAGAAGATCCTGAAGACGGTAGTAAAAGTATAGACTACCTTTTCTCACAAAACAAATTATAAAGGCTTAGAAATTGGGAGATAGGCAGTTGATGTATAATGGAAATGCTGTGGAACCTTTGGATTGTCACAAATGTAAAAACACAACATTTTGTACCCTAACATTAAACCATTATTTAAACACTCAACGCCGTTCCAACAACTCTAACTTGTCATCATCAAAGAGTAAACCAAACTAAATCTAAATTACAATTATCTCTAATTTATACCTACTAGTAAACTATTAACAACTTAAAGTAATCACTACAAAGGGTAAATTCCAAGTACCTGAATTCTAAATAACATGTTATAAAAATAATACAAAGTTTTTGTACAATTAAATTATATAAATTAGGATAATCCTTAATTACTTACCCACTTTTATCCTACATTATAAAATAATGACATTTTAATACATATTTTATGGATTCTTACAAAGTAAAGTATTCAATGAGCTGTATGGGAGAGGTCTTTTGTCGGAGTTTATTATTTTTATAAATCATTAATTATGCTTTCATAAGAGTCCAGATTACTAAAATCTAACTTAACTAATTTTAAAGCAGTTGAATCTACGACGTGGTTATCTTCTAAAACATGATGTGCAAGCATAAATTTATCCTTTCTTCCGTATTTCAAATGGGCAATATGCTCTTTGAAACTGATAGTGATAGATCTGCGTGTCTGTCCATAATACTTTAAAACACAATTGATACATTTGATTTCATAAATACCCGACTTCTGGAACACAGCAAATTTGTCTTTAGGATTACACAACAATTTCTATATTGTTGTAGTTGTTCTATACTCCCCCTTCATACCAAGTTTTTTAAAAATTTTCTTAAAGCCCCTAGTATAATCACTGTACGGAATAGAGACAAACGTTTATTCTTGTGACTCATTTCGAAAAATTAGCACTTTATTAATTCGTAACCGAAGCTGCTTCTTTTTAATTAATCTATCTATAATATCTGTTGGATAAACCTCTCTTAATTAAGAGGGAATGTCAACCACCTATGTACAAGAAAATTAATCCCCGCCATTTTATGTTGTTGACAGTGAAAAGTAGTATTAGGTAAATATCTATATGTTAGTATCCTTCCTAATATACATCAAACTCTAACTTATTATTATCATTTCTTAAATCAATACATTAAAAAATGGTAGACTACACTTATTTTCCTGGTCATATGTAAATTTAATAGAAGCAAACCTACTGTTAAGATTCATGACAAAATCATTAACATTAAACTCATTAGTATTAAATATAAATAAATACGCACCGTATCCACACCCTAGGAAAATAATATTTCAACTTCGAACCTGCCCATGAACAAAATGACAAGATACGGCGACAAGGGGTTTCTCATTGCAGTTCCTTCCTGTTGTTCATAAAAGCAAACCCCCAAACTGAAAACAATTTTGGCTCATACATAATTTTGTAAGGGAAATTAATTCATTAATTTCTGCCTCACAAAAAGTGCTCTCACGCAGTAAGTCCTCCAGGTACTTCAGAGTTTGGGGAATGGGTACACTAGGAAATAAGGAACTAGCATCAAACGATACCAAAATTTCTCCAAGTTGCAGCGTAAAGGTTTGTATTGATTGAATAAACTCTAAAGAATTCTTTACGCGAATTTTTTGCTGCGGACAAGGTAAATTTTTCGATCGTTTTGTTAACCACTTATATCCCTGAAACCATCTAACGCACTTTTTTCCCCGGTTTGTGAATTTTTGGAAGACCATATAATTTCTGGATCGTTGGTTTTGAAACAGGTAATCTTCGTTTCAGCTCAGGACTTACAATAGATTTGCATCCTTTAAGGATGATGTTTAGCTGTGATGTCATTTTTGATAAAGGATTTCTAACTAATTTTGAATATGAAACATTTGTAATCACGTTAGTAATTCTATCAAAATAATCAGATTTATCTGAGATCACTACTTTGTTGCCTTTATCGGCTTTCAAATGGAAGGACCTACAACACAGTTTATAGCAGTACCTTGAAATAATGATCAATTCTGGGCCCATGATTGTTACCATCAAGCACAGTTAATAATAATTGTTAATTAATCGAAGATAAAATTTATTGCAAAGTTATGCTCCGAAAAGTATTGGTGAAAATCCTGGGTGAGCAAGTGAAAACGTAAAAAATAGCAAAAAATACTTTTAGTGATTTATTGGGCGCTAAACATGCCACTGTGGAGATCGTTTATCATTATCATTTTCTCTAAAGGCATCTAAAATGGTTGTCTGATTCGTCCGAAGCTTTCAAAATTCAATACAAAAATTGTCTACCGGAAAAACAATAGTTATACGTACGTTTTTGTTAATAGGTACCCAAAAAATGTCGGATCATAGAAAAAGATTAAACATAAAAAGTATTGTCTCAGATCATTTACCACATAATATAAAAAAATAACACCTTAAAATTGCAAAAATAAACACTTATTGATCTAACTAAACACTGTCGAAAAATATTCAAAATAATTGACTGAAATTTCACTTAAGAGATTCATCAATGATTTTAGAATTGTTTTTTCACTCCCATACCCCGATTTTCATTCCTATATTGAAAAATGATGACAATGAACGATCTCAACACTGGAAAATGATAACAAAATGGTTTTTAGAATCGTCGTCAGCGTCCAATGACTCAATAAAAATTAGTTTTTGGGGATTTTTCACGTTTTCACTCGCTTACCCCCTAATTTCACCAATACTTTTGGGAGGATAGTTTTGCAATAAACATTTTCCTAATTTGTATTGATAAGACTGCAATTTAAAAAAGCCATGCGTATAAATATCTCTATTTCCCTTTGAGGTATACAATAAACAAACGAAAAGAAAAGATCAAATTTTGTAATGTGCATCATTTCACCCCTCATTTTCACCCCTATAATAGTGGACATTCTAAATAGTTTACCCTTAATCTACGTAACCTAAGGTATAATTAAAAAAATATTTTAATATCTTTATTTTTGCTCAAGATATTAGGTTTCCGTTAAAAAAATGGTATTTGAGTCATAGTGCCTCGTATGGGAATGTTTCGTTTTGATTTACCCAACTTGTATAGAAGGCCATTCAAATTCGACACTCACCACTCTTGGAAACTACAGAGGTTTAAACGGGAGCAAAATTGTAAAATTTAGTGCGTGAAGAAGTGTCTTTTCTAAAATTTATAAATTTCCGAATGCTTCCGAAGATATCCTAAAAAAATAAAAATTCTTGTCGCGTTATTTGACGATAAAACCCAAAAACATTGAGCATTAAGATGACCTTCAGAATTGTTATCCGTTTTTGGTTACCATCACCTTTTTTCTGTTATCGACGCCTCATTAGATTTTTCTAAAGAAGAATGCGCATTTGATTTTGATCTCATTGATGTTCAACAAGCAAGTTATAATTTGTTTTCGTAAAAGCACAAAATTTAAATAATTTAACATAGCATCTTAGTTAGCGTTGATTCTAGACAAGAATTATGGTAGATACATCTAGTTTCAAACAGACTGAGTTTCCCAATTGATGAAAAACGCGATATCTTAAGGGTTTATTACAAATTTGATTTAAATAATACGAAAACAGCTGAAATGTAATTTGAGTTATATCCAAAAAGACAACAGTCGCACAGAACATTACTTAAAATTTATGATGAACATTTGACTGAGTTTGGTACTTTTTCCAACCCAAGATAAGGTAGCAGAAATAATAATCATTTTATCCTGCTAGATGAATGGTTTTGCAACTCTCTCAGATAGGAATGATTCTCCAGATTTCATCAAGACCATTATTGGGACTGACGAAAGTACTTTCTCAACCTGTGACGGCTTCAACAGGAATAAGGAACATATTTAGAGTTAAAATAACACACACAGTTTCGGCTGACACATTCAAACTAGTTCCCACAGCAAGATGGTCCTATTCTACGAGAGCATTCTACTATGTATTATCTACACCTGCACCGCTCAAGATGTCTGGCGTAGTTGCAGATGAAGCGTTCTGAAGAAATTCTAACAGATCACTAAAAAATAGCCCGGAAAAACAAAGTTTATCCAATAGTTAATTGTATTCATCGATCTATATGAATTCTGTAATGAAAAACGTTATAAATGTTTATGCACCCTCCTGAATTGAAGTTAGACAGAAAGTTCGTTTTTGTTTAAATGTAGATGTTAAATTTGCAAAGGGGTTTTAAATGGTAAAACATATCGTCATTTCACGAGAACCCAGTTTGAACAATATGTTAATGATTTGGTCTTGTCAATTATAAGTACTGTTTTCAGCACGATCGGACTTCCACATAACATTATAGGTGTTAGTGACTATTTAGGTCAAAAATTTCCACACATGTGGATAGAAATTCTAAGCTGCTAACGTAGCTGGCAAGGTCTTCCGACCTTCTGGAGTTAGTGGGGCACTTAAAAAAATAAAGTATATGGAAAAAGTTACCAGTTTAAATCGATGTGCTGGTTTAAATACCCAAGAGAAAGGTCGTCAATTTGAGCCCTTAAACATGTAAAAGTAAAGTAAAAATATTTTCGACCAAAATAATGTTATATGCGGCTGTTGCCTCTCCGAATTAAACTCGAAATACATTTGAACTGTTTGGGTACTGTTTGTATCAAACTGGATTAACCATGTCTCGTCTTTCTCTATTTGTGAAACTCAATGTGTTTGAATCTATGTGTACGTTAAACTCGTTTGACAATTACTATCATGTCTATAGTAAATGAAAATTCTTCGCTGGACTCAAGGCCAACTAAAGTGATATTTTTTCTTATTTAAATATTTGTGCTTCTATAAAAACAAAGTATGATAATTTTTATATCAATGAAATCAGAACGAAATTCACTATTTTTCTGTGGAGTAATCTAATGTGCCACCAACAAGAAAAAAATTGATGGCCAAAAAATGAAACGTCGCTTAGCAAATCTGAAAATGTCCTCATATAGCTGTAAAGTGACAATGAAAATCCGTTTTAGGTTTTCCATTGCCTTGTCAAATAACGCTCCGAAAAAATAAAAACCAAGTCTCCAATTTTCTGTTTGTTATCGAATATGTTGGGAAGTTTCCGGAAAATTTTAATTTAAAAACCGGCATCTCATCACGTACTAAATTGTTCAATATTCTTTCTTCGTATCTCCTTTAGTTTCCAAGATCCCAATGGTGAGGTTCGAATTTTAATTAATAGTTCCTTATTTAGTATTAAATTTTCATTTTTAGCATCTATAACAAAGGAAATCGTCTTACAACAATATCTCCTTCCAACACGTAGTGATTATCCAGTCAGGAACATCTGTAAAGAGACGATGCACAGGCACACACCACATATGAATAACAAATGTGACCGCTTATCAGGGACGATGAAGCGGCAATAACACACATCCGAATCGGTTAAAACGTGCTATTAAACGTTCAACGATTGGCTGTCTGGGAAAGCCTGCTATTTCGATACCGTACAATTTACCGTCGATTGCGGAAACTAACGCGATCTTATTACCAGTTTGATATTTTATTAACGATTCTAAATAGATTCTTCGGAAGTAGATGACAGACTCGATATCGAAGGTATTGTGGTAAATTTCATGTAATGAATTTGGGTAAAAGGATAAACTGTGTTTAAAGTTAAATGGTTGAACGGTATTCGCTAAGTTGTTTCAATCACGAAAGTGCAATTGACACAAGAACGGAACAAAGGATTTAGGTTCATGTAAAAATAGTAATTTTAAAAGTGAATTGAAAGTTTTTTAATCATTGGGATAAGTGTTCGGCTTCATAGTTAGTGAACGAAGAATTCAATTTGATTGAACGTTTTCTGAAAATGAGTGGAAATTTTTAACACGAGGGTAGCATAAGGCAATAGTGTCTGGATAGAATTTTATACGTAAAAGTGCATTTATGACCCTTCAACATGTACAGGGTGCTTCAGAAATTTGTTCTGTTGCAGATTCTCAACTAAAAAAATATAATGGTCTGTCCGGATATTCTTAGTTACCAAGATTGAGTTTAGTTTATTTTCGATAGAAAATATAAAAACCACATTATTGCCTGATAATTGACAAAACGCAAAGAAATAACTAGAATTTGGTATTAGTTCAAAAATGTCATACATACATAAGAAAATAGATTAGTATAGTAGTGAAAGGCAAAAATTATACTGTTCCGGGAGTTAATTTTGACACTTCTTTGACTTTGAAATACCCATAAATCTTAGTGTACTGTGTAGGAGCAGGTTGTATATTAAAAGTCTCTTCGTTGATAAAATCTCAAAAAATGTAAATTAACAAATATAATCTGAAACTAATATACAATACCAGCTTTTCGTTCTAATAAACATTCTAATTCTATGCTTGAGATATTTTGAATTAGACACTTGACCTACGTCAGAAGTCGGGACACTACAAAAAGAGCAATATTACCAGCTATGTTTACCAGTTGCCAAGCTGTCATTACATTTGTGTGCTGACCAAGTTCATATTATAAAGAAAATTTTACCTTAACGCTTCTAAATAATATATGGGTTTAGATTAAATACCTTACTTATAAAATCCTTACTATGGGGCTTTAGAGCATATACATGTAGAGGTAGCGTGCAATGCCCATTAATAACGCATAATAATGCATACTTGAAAGCATTAATAAAAAAAGATTGTTATGTGGTATTAGGTATTGTTAAAAATATTCATTGAATGTGAAAGCAAACAATCAGTTAGTTTCTTTGTGATTTTGTTTGTGTTTGTGTGCCAAATTTATTATTTATAAAATCATGAATCAACACTTTGTGAATTTACACACTTATCACCATAATTATAATAAACATTTCATAGGAATTAAATTATTTTCTGTTATGTAAGAGAAAAGGGGTTTTATACCTAATCATTTCAGGAAAAATACATTTACACATAGCCAACCTGGTGAAATTTCAAATTCCAGACCCCAACCAAGTTTAGGTTCTAAAACAGATAGTTGTATTCATATGTATTAGATTAAACTATATTTCAGCAGCTATTTAGAAGAATAGCCTCGAGATGCTTTAATGTCCCCTTAAATGAACTTCCTATAATTCAAACTGTTATAATTAAATTGACGTCGTTATATATTGCTAGAATATTAAACTGGTGAAATAACTTGAATTATTATAATTCGATATACATTATATTTTAAACAAAAATGAAATTACACGTCATTTGCAGTTTATTTAACTTAACTAAATTGCACATCAGGACTATTATTTGAATCGTAATAAAATCGTATAATTTTTTTTAGTTTTCTGAAATTTAGCTCCATTACTGATAATGACACAATGAAACAGAAATACCGATAGGGAGATACTGAGAGACGGGAAGTATATATCGTAAGAAACTTTCGCTATCATCGTTCAGTCTCAAGTGACTGTATTGCATCAAACTGCACCATTAAATTTATGTATAAGAATCAAGTAAAGTTAGGTTAATTAATACTGTCGTATTTTCCATCAATCATTTTTCATAAACCCAAATAAATTAATTAATTCTTAAATGGAATGTTCAATAATTGCTACGTAAATAATAACGGAACTGATTAATTTGAGTCTTTACAATTTCTGTTGTTAAGCAAAATTTACCGAATTTAGCGATTTTGATCAAAAATAAAAATACGAGACCCCTTACGTCTGTTAGCAAAAATTAATAGAACGTTATCCACTTAATCTCGTGCTTCCCTAAAAAAATGTCATAAGTGTCTATATAGTACTCACTTCAGAAATGATAAAAGTCAAAAAAAGCAAACTCTTTTTTCCCCGGGTTAAGAGCGCGACCAAAAGTTGGCAACATCCTACATCGGTTATTGCGGGTAAGTCGTTCACTTAAACGGGTGAATCCCGGAATAATCGATGTACAATGACGAACCACGAAGACCAATATTTACGAGTTTATTTCATTCATGTTCAAACATTATTACATTGCAATACAATATGATCTTGTTCTTCTGATTATAATCAGAAGAACAGCCAATAAATAATTATTTATTAATTAATTGGTTAATTAGTTTGGTTTCTGAAAAGAAAGAGTGAAATGAAAAGAGATTATCCCAATGGAGCTGTGACAGGAAAAAGTAAACAGAAAAGGGAGGAGGTTTATAAAAATACCCAAAATTTATTCATTTGTTCAGCAATTAGCTTATGTGAGTGATTTAGATTGCAATGCTAAGTTTTAATTATTTATCTACCAGTAGCGATAAGGGTGAATTTTGTTTTCTGAAAGTACAAGAATTTTGTTTTAATGTTGTTCATTAGTAGTTGATTATTACTCTCAAGCCATTTTTCTCATAATGCTGGGAGGACATTTATTTAATTTCAGTTGATTGGCTAGTTCGATTTATAGAAGGAAGTGATAACTTATAATCAATAAATATTTACTCTAATGTAATGCAAGCATTTTTGTTTTATTTGTGAGAAATCTTTACCCTTCATTTGGGCCCCCAACTAATTTTGATACAGGGCCCCTCCAAGATACGCAACGCCACTGCTTCTTGATTACCCTCAAAGATTCCCTAAGGTTGGTATTACATTTTATAAAATATTGTGTCAAATATATGTTATGAATGACAAATAAATTTCATTACATGGCATATTCCACAGCATAAAATATTTTATCAAATATTTCCAATACATTCAAATTAGAATGTGAATGATTTAATGTTTGTGATGCTCTTATGTTTGATACAGAATGTGTGAATTTAACAGGAAAAATTATACTACTGAACAGTTGATACAGATGACAATAATAATAGACCAATCAATAGAGCAAAAATTAATTGATAATGTGTAAAAAATACTATCAGGATACCGACTGTGCCATTACATTAACAACGATTCGTAGCGATAATGTGCTATGTTTTCCACTCGCAACTATGGTTTTTTACTTTGTTATAAACAATTGAAGCAAGAAAATTACTTTTTTTTGCTTAGCATGTTTATAAAATCAAAACTAATAAACTAATCTCAATGGTGTCAACAGGTCAATTGTAAAGCATGAAAATACCAATGAAATGATCTCAGGCTCGATCCGATTTGATCATTAGTAACAGGGAAAAACAAAAAATATTGGAAAATGTAGGATTTAAAAAAAAATCGAATCTTCGTCACTTTAGAAGCTGCAGAACTGGGCTTGTAAGAACTGATAGTAATTTATATCTATTTTATGTATGCGAAAACTAGGCGTTACCGGTTTATTAGTTTTTGAACAATTGTGATATAAAGTTTTTTGTTCACTATTTCTGCTTTGTGCCTTCATGCGTCATAGATAATCAGATTTCAATTTTGAATAAAGTTGTTGAAAGTAGAGGTGACATTCTACAAAGCTTCTATTCTCGTTTTTCACTAAATGTCTGTGAAATATCTGAAAAACATTAGCAAACATGACAAAAAATGGGCCAGCGTATGAATGTATCCAAGGAGTGGAGGAAGCAAGTAATATAAAATATTTATAAATATTTTTATTGCTTTTGTCAGAAACTAATTTAGATATTTTCAAGACTTTTTTGACTTATTTATTTCAGTGTTTGTTTCACTTTAATATAAACCTATTGCCTTAATTCTGGAGTTCTCTATAAAATATTATATAAATATATTAATAAACAATCAGTTCTCATTTGATATAATAAAATCGAACAAATCGCTCTGTATATAAGCTTTTTTAGCGATTAGATTCTTTCACCATCTGTCAGAGTGACAGTTACTATCGATAATAATTGTTGTCAGCAGTTCCCCTCACCACGCGAAGACATTCATACGCTCACCAAATTTTGGTGATGTTTGCTAAAATGTTTCGTATATTTCAGAGACATTTAACGAAAAATGAAAATGAGGCGTTGTAGAATCATACCTCAACTTCGAATATCTCTATTTTGAATTGACATTTGATTATCCATGTCGCATGGAGACGCACTACAAGAATAGTGGACTAAAAACTTCATATCACAATTATTCAAAAACTAATAAACCGATAGCGCCTGGTTTAGTCACGCATAAGATAGATATCAATTACTATCAGTTCCCACAAGCCCAGTTCTACAACTTCTATAGTGACGGAGTTATGATAATATAAAGAAAACCGCTAAATTTTCCAGTATTTTGTGATTTTCCGTTTTATTAAAGATCCTATCGGATCGAACCTGGGCTCATTTCATTGGTATTTTCATGCTTTACAATTCACCTGTTGACACTATTGAGATTAGTTTATTTGCTTTCATTTTAAAAACATGCAACGAAAAAAACGCAATTTTCTTCTTAAACAACTGTTTATAAGGTAAAAAAACATAGTTGCGAGTGGAAAAGGTAGTAAAATATCACTAGAAATCGTTTTTAATGTGATGGCATAGGCAGTATCATGATAGTATTTTTTACACGAAAAAATTTCTATTGATTGGCTATAAGATGAGAAATATTTAAGAATTTAGGATGACACATTACAATGTTGGTGAAAAAGGTATCTCCTTTAATTGCTAAAAAATACAAATTTAAAAGTTGAATTAGTATAAATGATTGACTTGCAGTATTATAGTCGAATTGTGCAATAAATATTATGGGGTTTACTTTCATATCTTAAGTATAGTTAGTTTTTTAACAGCTTATGTACTTCTACTTTCAATAGTACTACTAATTTTTATTGTAGACATTTAACCATTTCTTTCTATTTTTGTGATCCTTATTTCTATCATTAGCGAAAATTGTAGTTTTCGTACTCAAATTTTAACATTTTTAATTTAATGTAATGTGTAATGTTCTATATTAAATTTATCAACAACAATTTTTATTTTCACTTATATTTAATTACATCTTTTATCAAATCCTGTCTTTGATAGGTACAAATGTGATAAAAAATATTTGTCAAAGAAATATTTTAAAACAAATTAGGTATTCCCTATCAATTAGCTTTGATAAAAATGTTTTGTGAAAGATATTTTATAAGAATTTTTACGATGTATCTAATGGAATCATAATTTAATTTTAAATGCTCCTAGTATAAGATAAGGCCTCTTAAATCTACCGCATCACTGTAGCGAATTTCTCACTTTTTATTAATTCAATGTTCATGGGTTTCAAATTATGAAGACTCAAATGTCACTTATATAGGACTAGTAATAGGATCGTGTCTTAAAATTTCGTTTCTTCTATACTATTATAAAATTTTAAGTTTGTCTGTTTGTTTGTTTGTTTGTTCGGGCATTACGTAAGAACTACTGAACTGATTTTGCTGAATCTTTTTTTGTTGCAAAGCCTATAGTTTGGCTTAAAATCTGGTAGATATTTTATCTCCCTAAATTGACAGAAACGGTAGATATAGCGAAAAAACTTCTACCATGTTGGGTAATACAATTACTCAATTGGTTCCACCGCATGCACAAAATATTAGATACAGGCATCAGCTTAACTTTTATTCAAAATTCAGAAGGTGCCAATGCAACATGTTTCGATTTAACACAAACCAACTGCTATAACGAACGCAATTTTACAGGGTGTTCTGTATTATAGGAAACTTAGAGCGGAGTAGAATTAAATGGATTTAAAAAATCTAAAAAAAAGGTTTTATTTGGTGTCCTATAAGCAGCTGCATATATACAATGTGGTTGAAATAAGGGAGAGTGGGTTTAAAAAAGTTATACTGATTGGACCATAAACAGTTCCATATACTAAGTGGGTGAAAAATGGTAGAATATTTATACAGTTTGGATAAAAAATCTTAGAAAAAATGTGTTATCTAAGCAGTTAGGATCTTTGAATTTTGTTCATAATAAGCTGTTAGTTAGAAGGATATGTTTATACAGGGTGTTTGAAATATAAGATGGAGTGGAATTATGTTGTGTTTAAAAACTTATTTTATATCCACAAGCAGTTGCATATATAGAATTGGTTAAATATGCCGCAAAGTATAATTACAGCTATACAGGTGGGTTTAAAAAATAAGTATTGTAATAATCTACAAACTGTTCCATTTACCAGATGGTTGAAATATAGGGTGGGGTAGGGTTCTAAGGATACAAGGGTGGCAAATAAGTAGTTGCATATAAAAGATTGCTGAAATATAGGGTCTTGTAGAGTTATAATTATATAGGGTGGGTAAAAAATGCTAGAAAAATTTTGTTATATAGCAGTTGCATATATGGAGTACCTGACACATGGGGCGCAGTAAAATTATAGTTATACAGTGTGATTCAAACAAAGTTAGAAATACTTGTAAATAAATGGTGGTTTAAATGAAGTTTGGAGAGAAATTATACTTTATAATGGTCATTGAAAAAATATGGAAAAAAATTGTGAAATAGCGTAGTTCATAATAAGTTGAGAAGATAGGATAGTTCAATTAGTGAGTGTTATGGTTAATTATTTAAAAAATGTTATATTGGTTAACCAATAAGCAGTAGCGTATACAGGGTAGTTGTAATACATACAAGGTGATTCAGAAACATGCTGAATAAAATATTGTACACGGTGCTCAATAAGCAGTTGCGGTTTTGGTGAAATATATTGGGCACTGATCGATTTATAGTTATACAGGGTGGTACAAAAAATGTGGGTGGCCGATAAGTAGCTGCATATACAAGGTGGTTGAAATAGCGGGTGGAGTAGATTTATAGTTAAATAGGTTGGATAATTTTTTTTGTAGGATAGAACATGAGCTGTTGCATATATGTTGTGTCTGAAACATGGATCGAAGTAAAATTATATATAGTTCATTCGGTGTGATTAAAACAATGTTAGAAAAAGCTGCATACAAGGGGTGGTTGAAATACAGGATGGAGACAAATTATACTTTCAAGTGTGGTTCAAAAATAGTTATATAGCGTAGTCCATAAGCAGTTGCATATATAAGAGTGAATGTTATATTTGGTGGCCCCTTTGCACAACAGGGTGGTTAAAATATTTTGTAGAGTAAAATTATGGTTATACAGGGTGGTTCAAAAATAAGTTGTAATGTTAGACAAATTGGCAGCAGTGTATACAGAATGTTTTTAATGTAGATGGAAGTAGACTTAGCTATACAAAGCTGTTAAAAAAAAAGTTGAATAAAATTGTTATGTAGGGTGGTTGGTGCGTTCCCGCATTTGTTTAGTGTATTGTGTTCAATTTGATTGAATTACTTCATTGATTTTTAAACTTCTGCACCTTTTCTAAAACATTCCGTCGCGCTAATGCTAATCGTAAAAGTGTGTTTTTGCGTGTAAAATATAGACAGTATTGTGATTCGTGTTTTGGATCCCGAGCTGTTTGGACGCTTGGGAGTTTCGTGCAATGTACTCCGAACTTTTCGTTGGCTTTGATTCCGTCTGAAGAGACGCCGCTTTTTGTTGTCTTTTGCGTTACGATCCGCGAGTTTTGAGCTCCATTCGTGACGACCGCTAAACCGCTTTCATTTTGTTTCTTTTGTGTTTACAAAAGCGCATCATTTGTTGATAAACCCGCATTTTTTTGTATGTTTAATCAATGAACGCTATTTTTTGTGTAACGTGTTGTCCAGACGAAGCTCTAAGAAACTGTTCCTGTTCACGGGGCTAGCCTCAGAAGAAAGAACCACCAAGAAAACACCCTTTGCAGAGCTTCGACGTAAAAGGTTAGTGATTAACTTTTATTTGGTGAATTACTTTACGTGTTTATTGATTGTTCCGCTAAAGGTCCTTCGTCAATTATATACTTGCATTGAACCAGCATTGAACTAAAACCGCAACATCTATTTCATACATTTTTTTGAATATTATTCTCTATATGTAATGTTTATCGAAGACATTACATATCATTTGGTCCAACTCTGAGCCGGATGCAATTTGAGTTAATTTAGTGCAAAGATTATCGAATAAATTACATAATTTGGTCCAACTCCGGGCCGGGTTACATTTGAGTAAATTTCGTGCAAAGTTTAATGATCAAACCATTGATTTTTCATTGCAATTATTGTTGAAAACCGCATTGAATTTTAGTTTCTTTATTTGTTAGAAGAGAAAGCAATTTCGGGATATTCACTCATTCCGTTGGAAATAAAACGCAATTTTTTTGCCGCCTTAAAAACTTAACAAGAGCTCGTTTTGTTTGTTTTGGTTATTTGCTAAATTGTTTTGAATTTATTTGACATTTGGTCAGATATTTTCGACTTCAACAGTAAAAAATTGTACATTTTTGGAATAGTATTTTGATTCGTTCTATCGTGTTAGATTTGTTCAGTGGCGTTACAGTGATTTTGATTTATTGTTAAGATGTCAAAAACCGCTGAAAATTTACGTAAATTTAAAAATCATCGACAATCGGAGTTTAGAAGATTAGAAGATATTTATTTTGCTGCCGATAAAGCCTTAAGAGGTGACGACGTTGAATTGTTTTTTAGCATGATTGATATGGTGGATTCAATCCATTCCGATTTTTTTAAACACCACAATTCCATTGTTGGATTAATTTCTGATGCAAACGATGATTTTGACTTTGAGGATGACATTCGCAATAAATTTGAAAAATTGTTTTATTTAATTAGGTCTATTGTTGCTAAACTGAAATCTGTTCAGAATTCTACGCCACAAAATACAACTCGGGAACAGGAAAGTGTTGCTTTGCCGCGAATTGATTTGCCTTCATTTAGTGGAGACATATTGGAAATTTGGTACTTTTATTGATTTGTTTGATTCATTAATTCACAATAATGAAAAACTCAGTGCTATGCAGAAGTTCAAATATTTGCAGTTAGCTTTAAAAGGGTCTGCTTTTGAGGCTATTAGGAATTTTAAACTAACACAAAACAATTACGTGAGTGCTTATGAAACACTTTTGAAAAAATTCAAGCGAACTCGTTTAATCGCGGAGTCTCATTGGTCAGCTTTAGAACAATTCCCCCAACTAACTTCAGATAGCCCTTCAGAGGTTCGGAAGTTATTGGATGACCTCAGTGATAATTTGGAAGCACTGAAGAATCTGGGTTTACCAGTAAATCAGTGGGATTTTTGTATCGTTCAGATGATGTTGAAACGAGTTCCAAAGAATTTAGCCGCTAAGTTTGAACTTTACCATGGTACTGTGCCCGCTCAAGATGACTTTCCGATCCGTTCGGAAGTTGTTGATTTTTTGTCGAAGTATTGCGATGCCTTTGAACATGTTGAATTATCCCGCAAGGCAAAGCGAAGTGTTGACAAAAAGTTACCATTGAATACAAAGCAACATTCTTCCCGGTTCACAACATCTTTATTTGTCACTAAGAATAGAAATTGTTTAGTTTGTAAATCCGATCATGCGATTTACAAATGTTCTGATTTCTTGAACAAATCAGTATCTGCGCGGTTTAAGTTTGTTAAAGATTTTAGACTTTGTTTTAATTGCTTAGGCGATTCTCATCAGTCGAATCGCTGTAAATCTTTATCCACTTGCCGCAACTGCAAACAACGCCATCACAAATTGCTTCATTTTGTAAATCGTGCTGATTCAGGTATTGGGTCTGAATCTAAAGGTCCCCCCGCAAACCTGGCTTCCACATCTGGTGGATCCAGTGCCATTAATACTGTTGAAAGTCCCGAAACTTCTCTACCGCAGACTTCTTGTCATAGTTCACTTTTGTCATACAATTCAAATGTGTTGTTATCTACCGCTTTAGTTGAGGTATTAGATAAGCACGGTTCTTATCAAACTTTGCGATGTCTGCTAGATTCTGGTAGCATGACATCATTCATTGCGAGCAAGGCTGTGAAACGCCTTGGCTTCCGACCTATGCCCGCTTCGATTCAAGTCAACGGGCTAGGTTCTATGCAGAGTCCCTCTGCTGAAGTCTCTCTTACCCTTTCTCTTCGCTCTATAGTAAAGCGTGAGTGCAATTTTGTTGTTGAGACTATTGTTTTACCCCGCATTTGCAATGATATGCCTGTTGCGCCCATTAACATGGCTAATATGACATATCTAACCAATTTGAAACTTGCTGATCCTGGTTTCAATAGCCCAGGCGCTATTGACCTTTTGTTAGGTGCCGATATATTTTCTCAAATTTTATTGGACGGACGTCTTCTGGGAAAGGAAGGTGTTCCTGATGCTATTAACACTGTGTTTGGTTACATCCTTATGGGTAGAGTGTCTTCGAGTTCTGTTAACTCTCACTCTCAGTCGGCCATAAACCCAACTTCGCTTTTTTGTAAAATTGAAGATGTAGTATCATTAGATGATTCACTCCAAAGGTTCTGGACAATTGAAGATGTTCCTACCGCACTGGTTCAGTCCCCTGATGATCTTATCTGCGAAAAAATATTTTCCGAGGGATGCAGGAGATTGGATTCAGGTAGATTCGTTGTGCCTCTTCCTTTGCGAAATACACTTCCTGCTTTTGATGGAATGTATAATCTCGCCGTACAACGTTTCTACTCTTTAGAAAGACGTCTTGTACAGCAACCAGATCTCTACAAACAATTATTGTGATTTTCTCAAAGAGTATTTGGAGCTGGATCATATGGAGTTGGTTCCTGATCCATCTACTTCTTCTGATTGTTACTACATACCGCATCATTGTGTTTTGAAACCTGATAGTAGCACAACCAAACTTCGTGTAGTGTTTGATGCATCCGCTAAGATACTTCATCGGTTATCTTTGAATGATTTTTTGTTTATCGGTCCCAAATTGCAGCAAGACATTATCGCTATTTTGTTGACCTTACAGAATTTAGTTTTGCCTCACCTGCTTTGTATAGAAAACTTTTCTAGTTGTGAACTTCACGCATTTGGTGATGCTTCTGAGAAAAGTTATGCCGCTGTTGTTTATTTTGTGTTCGAAACCGCATCTGGATTTCGTCAAAGTTTTTTTGTGTTGTCTAAATCGAAAGTTGCCCCTTTGAAAACTTTGTCACTTCCCAGATTGGAACTGTGTGCTTCAGTTCTTACCGCTAAGTTGGCTCATTATGTTTATGAGCAATTCAATAGTCGTTTGTTGTTCAAGGTGATTCGTTGCTGGTCAGATTCCACTGTAGTCCTTTCATGGCTTAGTTCTTCCCCGCACCGTTGGAAGACATTTGTCAGTAATCGAGTTGCCTACATTCAGGAAAAATTTCCTTCTTCGCATTGGTTTTACATCCAATCTTGTGATAACCCCGCTGACTTGGGTTCCCGCGGCACTTTGCCATCAGAGTTGTTAGGCAATACACTTTGGTGGAAAGGCCCACAATTGTTGATTACCGCTTGTTTGCCACATGTTTGCTCAGACTCAAGCATGTCACCGCTAGTTATGACTGAAGCCCGTATAGTGGCACTTCAAGTCACCGCTTCACCAAATTTATTTGGTACTTTGTTAGAAGAACATTCTTCTATTAACTCGCATTACCCGCATTATAGCTCATATTTGTCGCTTTGTTGATAACGCCCGCAATCCAGACCGTAGGGGCTCTGGATCATTTTTGGCTGCTGAGTTATATCAGGCTCAGCTTCGCATTGTTCGCTATGTTCAAGATCAATATTTTTCTAAAGAGATTTCCCTTCTTCGAGAACCAAAACTTTTGCCCAAATCGCTTCGTAAACTTTCGCCGTTTCTTGTGAACAGGGAACTCTTAGAGTTGGTAGTAGATTGGCTAATGCTCCATTGCCGTTTGACACTAAATTTCCCGCACTGCTACCAAGTAAAAGTCGTTTGACTAATCTAATTGTCGAAGATTGTCATGTCACCAATCTTCACGCAGGAATCCAAACCGTTCAATTTCTTTTGCAGCAACGATTTTGGATTCTATCCGCAAAGAAAGTAATTCCTAGTGTTAAAGCTCACTTAAGACGTGTCGTTGGAGATCAAATCCTAACCTACGAAGAACCTTTCTACTGTATTTGCACAGGTCGAAGCAGTTTTAAACTCGCGACCTATAACCCCTTGTAGCAACGATCCATTGGATCTTACCGCCTTGAGTCCTGGAATGTTTCTTACCATGGAACCTTTAACAGCACCTCCTGAATCTGATTTCTTATCTGTCCCATCTAATCGTCTCAACAGATGGCAGTTACTGAGTCGTTTGCATCAGGCATTCTGGAAACGTTGGTCGCAAGAATATTTACATACTCTTCATCAACGGAGTAAATGGACTGATCCCTCGGAGGTTGTTAAGCCAGGTACTCTTGTTATGTTGAAGCAAGACACTTCACCTCCTTCCATCCTAGAGGTGATGGTGTTGTACGCATTGCTACAGTTAGAACTGCAAGTGGTACTTTGAAGCGACCTCTTGTAAAGCTCTGTCCACTGCCAGTGGACCCTTAGTTTTGAAATAAGTAATTCTAGGCTGGCGGAATGGTGCGTTCCCGCATTTGTTTAGTGTATTGTGTTCATTTGATTGAATTACTTCATTGATTTTTAAACTTCTGCATCTTTTCTAAAACATTCCGTCGCGCTAATGCTAATCGTAAAAGTGTGTTTTTGCGTGTAAAATATAGACAGTATTGTGATTCGTGTTTTGGATCCCGAGCTGTTTGGACGCTTGGGAGTTTCGTGCAATGTACTCCGAACTTTTCGGTGGCTTTGATTCCGTCTGAAGAGACGCCGCTTTTTGTTGTCTTTTGCGTTACGATCCGCGAGTTTTGAGCTTCATTCGTGACGACCGCTAAACCGCTTTCATTTTGTTTCTTTTGTGTTTACAAAAGCGCATCATTTGTTGATAAACCCGCATTTTTTGTATGTTCAATCAATGAACGCTATTTTTTGTGTAACGTGTTGTCCAGACGAAGCTCTAAGAAACTGTTCCTGTTCACGGGGCTAGCCTCAGAAGAAAGAACCACCAAGAAAACACCCTTTGCAGAGCTTCGACGTAAAAGGTTAGTGATTAACTTTTATTTGGTGAATTACTTTACGTGTTTATTGATTGTTCCGCTAAAGGTCCTTCGTCAATTATATACTTGCATTGAACCAGCATTGAATTAAAACCGCAACATCTATTTCATACATTTTTTTGAATATTATTCTCTATATGTAATGTTTATCGAAGACATTACAGTGGTCAATAAGCAGTTGCAGTTTGGGCAAGTGTTTGAATAAAAGTTTGGTGTCCCGGTGCAAAAATATGTTTTTAAATTTCTGACACACCAAGGGTTTCACCGGTATTTCCATCAGGGTGGATCTAAAAAAGTTAAAAAATTATTGTTATATAGGGTAGACCATGAACAGTTGTATTCTACTGTATGGAATATCTGAAATATGGGGAGAAGCAAGATTATAGTATTAGAATGTGTTTATCACAATGTTAGAAAAAGCTGCATATAAAGGTTGATTAAAACATAGGGTAAAGAGAAATTGTACTTTAAGAGGTGGTTCACAAAATATCAGAAATAATAGCCATACAGCGTAGACCGTAAGTAGTTGCACAGCTGAAATATAGGGTAGAGAAGGGTTATAGTCAGGTATTCAAAAGTTATATTGGGAGACAAATAAATAGCAACATATACAGGATGGTTGCAATATAGGGTGAAGTAGGGTTACAGTTATTCAAAGTTATTAAAAAATGTCGAATAAAATTGTAATATAGGGTCGCCCATAAGTACTTGCAGTTTGGGTGAAATATATTCGGGATTAATGGATTTATAGTTAAGTAGGGTGGTTTAAACAAGTTAGGAATTTTTTTATTTATGATAATCCATATGTTTCATAAGCTAGTATTGTAATAAAACCGCTAATAGGTAAATAAAGCGCCAATGTTTAACATTATTTTCCCGGTTCATTTTATAAAATAAATTAAGGCGTACTCTACAAAATTATAGCTGCCACAAAATTGATGTTAAAATTGAAAATTTCTCAATTCTCAATAGCTTTCTCTCGTTAATCCTAACCCTGATATTAACAATATACCGTTTCTCCATTTAGCCAAAACAAAGCTTTCCAGAGATGCCTCCATAGTGGGAAACCGTTAGCGTAGGAGGCGATGAAGGAGGAGGAGGAGAACGAAAGACCGTCATCCAGAGAGAAGAAGTCAGCCAAGTGTGACGTCACGGTCACCGTTTCCGCGAAGACTTACAACAGCACAATGGACCGAACAAAGGTCGCTGTTGGTTCGACTTCGCTAATGGGATTAACTTGCAACTGATGGAAACAACTAGACGAGCATGGAAATGGAACTTGTTGAGGGGAACATATGACAAAACAGACAACGAATTCGTTCTGTATGATTGACTGAGCAAACACGATCTGAAGTAGTCAAGCGAAAAGTAAATTTGGCAAAATATTGCCAGAAAGTTAACACTAATGTGGGTTGATAAATCTCGGTTAATTATACAGGGTTACAGCTAATTCAACGCCCACTAAGGTGATCTTGGAAACTATAGAAGACACAAGATCGGTTAAATTAGACATGAGTTGAACATTTTTATTACCATTTGATTCGTTTCTATTTTTCTATTTTCTAAAAATACGTATTTATCCATACCGCTAAATGAAATTTAATGACATTCAGTAGTTATATATTGTCGACTAGGAACAATTGATTCTTGTTGGAAAAATATTTCTACACCCTCTAGATTTTGATCAGCCATAAACAATTTTTATATTTTTATGGCCCCATACTGAATTATAATCCAATTAAATCAAGCATAAAAAGTACGTAACTACCGTTCCTTTGGAAAGAAAAAAGGTTAAGAATCCATAAAATATATTTTTATGTGGTGGAATGAGGTATTTTATTAAGGTGGCTGTTGTCAATTCACTTTGTAGTTACATATAATATTTCTTTATTTTTTTTTGTTATTAGAGTTTTTGTATTTTTTTCTTTCGGTTCAAAAGATATTCTCTAAATGAAAGAATATATATATATATATATATATATATATATATATATATATATATATGACTTATACATTCGGAATTACCGCAACTCTGTAATAGCTCAACAAAAATACGAAACTCTATATCCTGAACGAGGACAGCCAAATAGAACAACCTTTCGAAGGATTGAAAAGAGCGTATTAAAAAATGGAGGATCCTTTGTAAACAGAAAAACATACAATGTAAGTCGTGAAAAAGATAATTACATAAACGTTTTGATTGCAGTTAACCTAAATGCTAGTCTTTCAACGAAACGAATATCTAAACAGTTCTGGAATACTCAGCAAAATGTGTCAAAGATCCTAATTAAAAATATATATCATCGTTAGAAATATTCAAAAAATGATTAGGATGTACAAAATAATATGCCCAAGTTTTCAACGGTTTCTTTGGATCAATTGCAGATCAGCTAACATTTCTATTTCTAATAGCTCCTTCAATGACTATTTGTCAAATCAATGTCACAAAAAATGATTTCAGATTAAATTTCCGGTATTAAAATTAGTACTCTTTTCGAGGTGTAATTCTTTTTTACACAAGACAATATATATATATATATATATATATATATATATATGTTATATGAGAAGTGCACTAACTTACAATTTACACGTTAAAGTTACCATAGGTGCTTGAACCGTAATTGACTTCACACAAGTATCATATTACAACTTCCTAGAATTCTTAGAAATCACGTAGACGCTTTGTTCACATGAAAACTGATGACATAGCGTCAGCATTTTTACGTTATAAATGTAACCGAAAACAATTCTCAGTGTTCATTATCTTCATTTAACTTCATACCTATAATATTGTCTTTGTAACTTAAACATATGAATTTTTGTAATAAATATTTTTTTTAAAAAGTGAATTTAGTGAAACCAAATCTAAAAGTGGCGCAGTCAGTAGGATATTCCAGACGTAATTAGAACAAGAAACATTCTAACTAATTACGGTGGTTTCCTAACCTTCGCGGATACAAAGAACCTACTTGGACACCAACTACCGAGCTCAACAAGGGAACAAGCAGCGGCTAACCAGTGTTCAGTGACGGATAGAATAAGTCCTATGATAGGAATAATCACGTAAGCGTTTTAAAAAAAAGTTACAATATTTAATAATTGTTGAACAAACAGTTCTATCATTTTTCCTATTTTAAATGAACCATCTTAAATATTTACCCAAGAACGAATTTTGAAATTTTATTTTGATAGTTTAAGATATTCTAAATATTTATTTACGTTTATACCTTTATTTAATTTATACTTATTTTAGAACCAGTAACAAAAAATTTATTTCTCATATTTTTCTTCATTTTAATTACAATCGCAATTATTTACTTCGCTTTTCCCAAGCTTTGTATTTTCCTAATATTGCACAATCTTGAGTAAAATTACAAAATGCCAGAAACTAGAGCTGTAGCACAAAATGTAGAGCCCTACAAGCTCTCAGAAATTTTCGCCATTATTCCCGAATACGATGGGAACCCAATATTTTTAAACACATTTATCTGTTCTTGCAATACCGGATATAATATGGCATCTGATAATCAACAAGTTCTGTTAATTCTCCACATTAAGAATAAGCTCCGTGGACGAGCGGCTGAACTAGTTAATTCACGTAACCCCAGCCATTTAGCAGATATTCAAAGTCTATTAGAAAACCATTTTGGAGATCCAAGGGATCTCTCCGCCCTTATTCAAGACCTACAAAGAATGAGGCAATTACCCAACGAATCTCCATTGACATTTTCAGCTAGGCTTCAAACACATCAAGCAAAAATGTTATCAGCTGTCAATAAACAAAATTTAACTGTAAAGGAGAAACAGGCCCAGATTGACTTAATTGAGTCAATGGCTCTAACTAGCCTACTTAAGGGTCTAGAGCCGAAAATTGGCCAAATTGTGCGAGCCAGTGATCCCAGAGATATCCTGACCGCCATTTCCCGTATTAAAAGAGAATTACAGCTGTCCAATCTGGAAACTCAAAAATTCTCAGTCAACCGAAATGCACCCCAACAGACTTGTAAACCGAATAATGGTCCACCCCCAAAACAATGTTCGTTTTGCAAAAGAATAGGACATTTCAGCAGCGAATGCCTCATCAGAATGAGACAATCCCAGACTAACCAAAATTCTCACTCAAATTACTCGGGCCATCGCCCATATTATGCGAATCAGTCTGCTAATCAACCTACGAATTTTAATAATAGGCCTCAGTTCTCTCACCAACAACAACAACCCTCAACAAGTAGACCAACCCCAACTTCTAGTAATTTCAGACCAAATCCGAGTTTTTTCAAACAACAACAGAAAACTCATCATTTGAAGACGCGAGATGTAAGACCGACATCTAGGAATGACACCTCGAAGAGAGTATAGAAAACTCATCACTTAAACAACGAACAATTCGATCCGTATGAACATAACTATGATTTTTCTTACAATGAGCAACAGAAGTTTCAAATACCAACTGAATACAAAACCGTATCAGACTATTATTACCCTGATACACAAAAACACGACAAATTCGAATATCATTCCAACGAAAATGTTTGTAATGATAATTATAACCAACAATATGATGAATATTACGATAGCGAACAGTTTTCTTCCCGACAAAATTTTCAGACTACCCCGGTAGAAACAAAACCCCCCGAGCACGAGATCTCCGATCTTCAAACACAAATTCAAACGATGAACTTGGACGATTTCAATCCAAACCTAAACATTCCCGAACAGAATTTTCTGTAAGGCCACTTCTTTCGGTCAATTCGAAAAACCTTTACTACATCACCGACTCTTCCAATACATACAAACTCCTTATTGACACCGGAGCAGGACTGTCAATATTTAAGCCCGAAACTTGCCAACGATTTAAACAACGATTTCCCGAAAACGTAGTCATCCAAGGAATCACTGATCAGAAAATCTTAATAAACGAATCCACCCTTGTACCTTTCAATGTCGCCGACCCACACAAGGTATATATTTGCAACATTGACATTGAATTCGACGGATTACTGGGTTCAGATTTCCTTGAACATTATAACTGCGTTATAGACTTTAACAGCAAACAACTTGTGACTAATTTTAAAACCTTACCTCTCTACAAAGTTACGGATGATACTGTCATGCGTACTCAGAACCCTTCAACTTTCAATAACTGCATCCCTGTTAATACAATCTCTATAGAACCCCGAACAGAACAAATATGTAAATTAAAATGTAACCTCACTAATACGGAGGCTTTCCTATCATCCGCCGAAATAGAAAAAGTTTATCTTCCCCGTGCCCTTGTTAAAATTAATGAAAAAGGCGAATTTCTTACTTCAGTTTTAAATGCAAATGCTATTCCCAAAACTGTTAATTTCGACAATTTGGAACTCGAACCGATAACCAATTTTTCCGTAAACATTCTTTCCGAAAATTACTCACAAAACTTAACCCAACCTGATAGACGAACTACAATTATGGAACAACTTCGTTTAGAACATCTGAACGATGAGGAAGCCGAACTTATTTCTCAACTTTGCCTCGAATATTCCGACATATTCTATTTAGAAGGTGACCAACTGACCTTCACAAACGAAATTAAACATTCAATAGACACTAATAACGCGAAACCCTCTTTCACAAAGTCATATCGGTACCCACAAATACACAAACAAGAGGTAAAAAGTCAGATATCGAAGATGCTTGACCAAGGCATTATACGTCCGTCTAATTCGCCATGGTCATCCCCAGTTTGGGTAGTTCCCAAAAAACTAGACGCATCTGGTACCCAGAAATGGCGTGTCGTCGTCGATTATCGTAAACTAAACGAACTTACTGTTGACGACAAATACCCCCTACCGAACATTTCGGATTTACTTGACCAACTTGGCAAATGCCAATACTTCACCACCCTCGACTTAGCTTCCGGGTTTCACCAAATCGAAATCGATACTAAAGACATCCAAAAAACAGCCTTCACAGTTGATAATGGTCATTTTGAATTCGTTAGAATGCCCTTCGGTCTTAAAAACGCTCCATCCACCTTCCAAAGGGTAATGGATAATATTCTTTTAGGTGTTCAAAACGAGAGATGTTTAGTCTATATGGACGACATAATCGTTTATTCTCCGACTATACATGAGCACATAACCCGACTTTCTGAAGTTTTCAAACGATTGCGAAAAGCTAATCTAAAGATCCAACCCGACAAATGCGAGTTTCTTCGCAAAGAGGTCGCGTATCTTGGCCACCTTATAACTCCCGAAGGCGTGAAGCCTAACCCCTCAAAGGTAGATTGTATTTTAAATTTTCCCCAACCAAAAAACCCAAAAGATATCAAGTCCTTCTTAGGGTTAGCTGGTTATTGCGATTCATCCCCAATTTCGCCAAGATTTCGAAACCTTTGACAAAATTACTTCAAAAAGACATACCTTTCCAGTTCGATTCAGAATGCGTCAAATCTTTTGACGAATTAAAAAGAGCCCTTACTTCTACCCCCATACTCATATACCCCAATTTTGAAGAGCCATTTATTCTTACTACCGACGCCAGTTCATTTGCTATAGGCGCAGTGCTCTCTCAAGGCCCCGTAGGTAAAGATTTACCCATAGCCTATGCCTCCAGAACCCTCTGCAATGCTGAAACTAAGTATTCAACCATAGAACGAGAACTCCTTGCAATAGTGTGGGCGGTTAAACACTTTCGTCCGATAATTTTTGGCCGTAAGTTTTTACTTCTGACCGATCACCGTCCGTTAACTTGGCTGTTTTCTATAAAGGATCCTGGAAGTAGACTTGCAAGATGGCGCCTTAAGCTCGAGGAGTACGACTATCAAATAATTTACAAACCCGGCAAAGTAAATAAAAATGCCGACGCTCTCTCTCGCATTAAAGTTAACAACTTTAATGAATACATATCATTTCAAGCAAACAATCACCTAACACCATTTACAGTACTCCCAACAAACGAAACTGACGATGACTCACAAATCTCTGAAGAATTTAGAACTTTTGTCGAGCGATATCAAACCGTCTCGCTCATAGATTACGACAAAATTCAATTTTCTAATTGCCAGCTCTTAGACCGAGAGAACAAAAACATCTTAGTATTTCCCCAAGGCTCTCTCATGAAAGATTTTCACCATGACATCATCGAAGACATTTTCGAGGAAAATGCTGATTTCCGTACCCCTAGAGTAAATGTCTTTGCTAGCAAACGTGTCAGAAAAAGACGTTATTACATCGTCCCTCTCCCTTCTGACCCAGAAGTAGTCAACGAAATTCTTTTCGCATCTTTGTATAATAGTAGAGATGTGTTCACTGAAAACCAAGTATTCTGTGTTGAGAATAACATTGAACTGCCCATTTTGGAAATGCTTTCGTTTATCTTTTCCGAAATCGATATCAAATGGAAAGTTTGCCAAAATATTGTCCAAACGGTTGAGAAAGACCAAATACCTATCATTCTCGACCAATTCCATAACGGCAAAAATAATATACACCGAGGTATCAATGAAACTATCCGCAGAATAAAAGAAAAATACAATTGGCAAGGACTAACTAAGGACGTTGACAATTTTATCAAAAACTGTCAAACTTGCCAGAGAGCAAAAGTTTACCGGAAAAATCTCGACAGCCCACTTGTCATTACTGAAACCCCACGGACACCCTTTGAGCGTGTCAACATTGATATCCTAGAAGTCCCAACAAAAAACTACGCATTGACTATCAGGGACGAACTAACAAAATTCTCTCAGGCCTATCCCATAACTGACAAATCCGCAAAAACCGTTGTTAGTACTTTACTACTATATTTCCAACACTTCGGTACCCCATTACGGATACACTGTGATTATGGCAGGGAATTCGACAACGCTCTGATGAGAGATTTGTGTAAGCTATTTGATATCAAACTGTCCTATTCTAGTGTGGGACATCCCCAGTCGAATGGTTCATTAGAACGATTCCACTCGACCTTACTAGACATGATTAGAATCCACAAATTAGAAAATCCCGACGAACACCCCTTCAACATCCTTCCTTATGCAATCATCGCATACAACAACTCCGCAAACAAAACTCACGGATTCACTCCTTACGAACTTGTTTACGGACATACTTCGAGTAGGACTCCCGAAACTCTATACAACCAACAATCATTGATAACTAAATACATCCGAGATCTCAACAACCGTATCACACACTATTATAAAATCGCTCGTGAAAGAACAGAAGTTCAAAAGCACAAAGCGAAAACCCGATTCGATAAACATGTTTCCGAAAATCTCCCGAATTATCAAATAGGCGATAAAGTCTATATCAAGGAATCCCAAATCAAGGACAAACTCCAAAATAAATTCAATGGTCCTTTCGAAATCCTGGAGATTCACAAAAATTCCGCGACATTACTAAATCCAAAAACCAAACAAAAAACTAAAGTAAATTTCTACAGGATGAAACCGTTCTCAGAAAGTTAATTTCTGTTTCAGGTTGTGCCTGCTGTTCGGATCAGCAGTAGCCCAATATCAAGTCGAACCTATAAATAACACATTAGGGATATACTACCACAACGAAGCCCAAATAACCGTTTCTAACAATAAATGGACACTCTTGGTCCACAAAAATATTTCGGCCCTCGAACACGTTTTCACGACAAATAATAGACTTTTACAAACACTTATCGAAACTGTTAACTATAAATCTTTCGCAATGAATTACTTCCGCTCAGATGTACAAACTCATATAAATCTCCTAAACCAAATATCCACCACAATTAAGGACAAATTTATCGAAATAAATATGGACACCAAAAGACCAAAACGCGGCATACTTGATGGCGCAGGTACTCTTTTCAAAGCAATTACCGGAAACTTAGACGCGGATGACGGTAAATATTTTACTGATAGTATCACTAGGCTCAATCAAGGTCAATTACAAATAGAAAATTTACTCAAAAACCAAATCAGTGTAATTACCTCTGTCATTAAAAACTTCAACGAGACCGTCCAAAAACTGCAAATTGACGAAAAACTCTTTAACAGCAATATGAAAAAACTAGAAACCACAATCGGAAAAATTAACGATAAAGTCGGCTACATCGAAACGAAACTCATGTTGCTCGAATTATGCGAGAAACTAATGGAGAATTACCTTTACTTGGAAGATAGCCTAAATGATGTGCTAAATTCAATTACTTTCGCGCGTCTTAAAATCATACATACATCTATCTTAACGCCCGAACATCTCATTACGGCATTGCAAGAAATATCACAAAACCTAATAAAAAACAATCTTCCACGACCAATAAAATACTCAAGCATTGGACAATACTTGGAAATTATCGAGTTAGAAGCTTTCCAAACAAACTCTGATCTTATTTTTGTCTTAAGAATTCCATTAGTAGAACAACAACCATACACCCTTTTCCGGTTATATCCTATCCCAATATACGATGACAGAACTGGATTACATCACCTTTTGTCTTTTACTCAAAAGTAACTCGCGAAAAACGCAGACTCTTTAATGTTTATTTCAATCAAGGACTTGAGCGCGTGTAAACCGCTTGCTATCGGAAGAAAATTGTGTCCCGACCTATACGCCTATCCTATAGACTCTAACGCACCGTGCGAGGTGCAACTTCTGAAAAGTATTCAAAATGTACCGGACAATTGCAGGAGTGCAGTAATTTTTAGTCAGGGTTATAGTGTCCAAAAACTTGAACAAAATATGTGGCTTGTCGTGACCTCCGAACCTTTACGTGTTGTGGTGAGTTGCAATCAAAAGAACTCAACAACTTTAACTCTAGTGCGTAACTCCATTCTAAAACTTCAATCGGAATGTAGTGCCTTTGTAGGTGTTACTAAGGTCCAGGCTGAGTCTGGAAAAGAAACAGCCCTTTCCGAAGTCTATCACACAGTTACAGTACCTTACAACTGTTGCGATACAGTTCCAGAAAAGGTACAAATTCCCGAGCTGAAACCCTTCGACATAAGCAGCATCAACGTGGAGGAACTGGACGTTGCGAACCATAAGTTAGAACAGTACTCCAGAGACTTAGATGGTCTTATAAATCAGCCTTTCCTAACCAAGAACATCTCTTGGTTAACGTATACGACAATAGCTGTCGTCATGATCATTTCAGCGATCATGATTTTCAACATCATCAAAAAGAAAATTGAAAAGCGCCCAAAAGCCCAAGAAAATACCGACCAACCGACGACGCCTTCATCGTCTCTAAGAATGCTGCCTAAACTAAGGCCAGTATTAAAACCAAACCCGATCACAGAGACAACTGTATAAACATTTAATTTATAACAATGTATTTTTTTTGTATGTTTACCCATATTTTATGTATTACCCTTTTTATTTTATTTACTAACCATTTATCGTAGTTATATTATATAAGTTTCATTTTTGACTTATTATTGACACTAACATATTTTATATTAACAATTTTAATTTTATTTTCGAATTACCTTTGTAATGTTAATACTACCATTTGACATTCCTAGAGATATTTTGTTATTTACAGATGTTTCATTTTTATTAAAAAGTTGATGTAAAGCATCAACTTTTCATGTATAAGGGGAGTTGTTATATGAGAAGTGCACTAACTTACAATTTACACGTTAAAGTTACCATAGGTGCTTGAACCGTAATTGACTTCACACAAGTATCATATTACAACTTCCTAGAATTCTTAGAAATCACGTAGACGCTTTGTTCACATGAAAACTGATGACATAGCGTCAGCAATATATATATATATATATATATATATATATATATATATATTGTTTCTGGTTAGAGAACATTCATCAGTTGCGCTTCCCACAATTGAATGTCCTCTCGAACACTTCTTTGTGTATTTGATACATTTCGTTACATTTGAAAAGGCGAGATGTAAAGACCGACATCTAGGATATTCGGGGAAACCAGAAACAATATATATTATATACATTCAAATATAATAATGAAAAACGTTGTTGTCTCGTGAAATGCTCCATTTTTATTAATCTCTGTTCTGACAATTTTCGAGATACAGAGTGTTAAACATCGAAAATATCTAAATTTTGAAATCAGATTTCTCGTGATAGACGTATTTATATTTCTGGTTATTGGGAAATCGCGATTTGTACATTAATGAACAAATATTTCACAAAACAATTGCCAGAAATTTTAATGGATTACAGGGTATTGCAAAAATACGAAACATATTTTTTGGAAAAAAAAAAACATTTTTGTATTACTACATTGAAAACGTAAGAAGATGTTATTGCACAATTAATATAGCGTTACAGTAATACATTCTTGGACGTGCTTCATACAATATACAGTGTCAACCATAAATATATAGCGAGAGCGAGAGCATATACTATTTTTTACTATTAATGAGTCACCCTGTACGAACCGTTAGTGCTGCTATTTTAATAATACATAAAACAGATATATACACGTCTATTATGACATCAAAAATGAGGCATTTGCGATGGTTAACACTCTGTATATCGAAAACTACTCATAGAATTTATTTAAGCCTTTGGACTCTGTTGAACAATAAGTTCTAAGTTCTACAACAAACCAACATTTCAAATAACTTGACGGAAGTTCATTTTTTCATAAGAATGATGCCTGGTCCTTTAGCAAACCATTTACACAACCTGAATCTTAATAGTGCCGCAATTAGCAAATAAGACCCCTTCAAAATACAACAGCACATTATTTTTAATCGGTCTCAAATTATGTACTAACGAAACGTTCCGATCCAATAACAGTTTTTAAGAATTCATAATACCAATTCCAAACGACACTTCTCGGTCGCCATAAATCAAAACACATCATGCGACGATATCTCCTTATGAATTCTTTACAGGCATTTTCAATTATTAACAGCCACTTAGTACCACACATAAAAATATAGCGAGAAACGTCAAATTCGCTTCCACACCTGTTCCGACTCCCACAAGCCGAAAACGAAAAAAAGAAAAAAAAGGTCAAATACAGTAATTGTTGTCGCAACCCCGTGGTGGTGCGTGTACGTTTCCCGGTGCTGAAAACGTGTATTTGTATAATTTTCAGACTGTAAATATAGTGAAGGGGGAGAAACTTTATCTTTAAGGAAGTCTCGATTACTATTATTGGGCGCCTGTCGAGTGTAGGGCACGAAAGAATATTATTTTTACATCAGCAAGCCCATCAAGATGATATGTGATATGAATACGAGGAAATTGTTCCTTGGAAATGGTAGTTTCTTGGAATTATTATCGTAGTGCTGCGGAGCGACGCTATAATGTAGGCGAAATGTAAGGAAAATGCAGAATCAATCGATAGCAATATTTTGTTACAGGCTTTTAGGAAAGTTGTTTTCTTTCAAGGTTCCGTGTATTGTAGCATGTTAAATGTGAAGGAAGTACAGGGGCGGATCCAGCATTATCATTTGGGGGGCTTGATCTCGTTTATGGGGGGCTTGACGTCACTGAAGGTTAATTTTAGCACAATACACACTAAAAAAAGCATACCACTTAGTAGATTGGGGGTGGCTTCGGCCCCATAGCCCACCCCCGCCAGTGGGCAGTAATAACCTTCGTAATTTATTTTATAAAAGGATATGCCTTTGGTGTTAGTTGTCCTTGAATATCTTGGTTTTCATTTGTTTTTGTTTATAACTGCGAAATGCACATTCATATCGAAACGGTGTTCGAATTAATACGTACTAGTGGAAATTCGACCCTATTTCATCAAATTGTGAACATTATTGAGGTTCGTTTGTCAAAAGTATATGTCCATAAGAAATAAAGTTGAGGAGAGACCGGAGAAACAACCCCCCCCCCTCCCAAGTCGTTCGTGTCATATTGACAAATCTATTGAAATTTAATCAAATAATTTTAAAAAATGCGTGACCCCCCAGTTTTTGTTGGGATTGCTCTTTGTATCCTAAAAAATAGATGATTATCAACCATATAAAAACTACAACCTTAACTATATTTTCTGTTTTCCGCTAATTGTCAATTTGTTACACCAAACCTTCGGAAGATTGTGAAAATAATATAGTAATAAAATTATCAAATTCACAACTACAGAATAATTAAAACGAAAGTTACTGCTACTTATCCGAAAACTCAATAATGATCTACTATATTGCCTATTTTACTACTGAATAATAAACAACGCTTGATGCTGAACTATCAAAGATGGTCTTCACATTATGGTCATGTGATGACTGTCCCTTTCAACCAATTTAATGTAAGGTAACTCTCTTTCTATATATAAGTACTCAATGGTTTGACCGTTTTCGAAACAAAAATATGTTAAATAAAAATTGTAGAATAGCCGTAAGTAACTAACGTATCATAACACATCAGTAAATGCCTTGAATTTATTTATATTTTAAATACACATCTTAAAATGTCAATGGCATGTTTATTTTTTGTAATAAAACCAGCATTTGGCAGAAATGGAACAATGTAATGTAAAATAAATTATTTATTATTTAAAATACATGAACGTAGAACAGTAAGTACCTGATTCCCTATCTAAAAATAATTGAAATATTAGGCCTTTAAATATATTTAATTATGTATTTATAATGTATATTATAAAAAATAAATCCTTTAAAAGATTAACATATTAAATAATAAATTAATATTAAATGTAATAGTTAAAACATTAGTTAATACCTACATTTTTTAAATATTTTGTGATAAAGATTGAAAAATTTCAATATTTTTAAAGTAACAAATAAAACGAAATAGAGCCGTTATTCTGACATTTTACCGTTAAAGATTTCAGCTCGTAAGCAGAAAATGAAAGCAAAAGTTAGTATGAAGGTGTTATACCTACTATTACATTAAAAATAACTACAAAACATAAGAACATATTAATAAACCTTCAACCACAATCTTAACATTCAATATAATTTCATCAACTTAAATGAAACACACTTAGTTTGCAATGACTATTTCTGTTTTGTCTGGAAACTATAAAGAATTATAATACACCTGCTATTAATTAATTAATGATAAATAAGTAATACCCACATTTGTTAAAAACTTTTCGCAGTGAATGAAGGTGAAACTTTATACATGGAATTTACAACTTACTCTTTTAACATGCTATACGAGGACTGCCTTTTATATTTCGGGATTAGAGAACAAAAACAAATATTAATCATCGAAAATCGCTTTATTGTTTTTCAAAATATTCCCTATGGAGATCTATACTCTTTTGCATGCGTTTGAATCAATTGTCGAAGCACTTTCTTGACTCTGAGGTATCTCCAAAACATGAATTCTGAACGCAGCAACCGCTTCTTCAGGTGTCGAAAAATGTTGACCTCTCAGTTTGTTTTTTACGTACGGGAATAAAAAGAAGTCATTTGGTGACAAGTCAGGACTATACGGCGGATGACTCATCAAATCGATGTTTTGAGTGGTCAAAAATGCAGTTGTTTGAGCCGATGTGTGAGAGCTCGCATTGTCGTGGTGAAGAGTGATCCGTATTCGGCGGTTGGTTTTCCTCATTTCTTGGAAGACAACTGGCAAACAAATGGTTGTGTACCACTCAGAATTGACTGTTCTGCGTTGTTCAGTGTTACGGTTGCGACATGTCCAGTTTTTTCGAAAAACAGACGATCATTTGCTTGGAAGGGCTTCGTGCGCGAACAACTTTTGTTGGATACTCTCTTCGAGGTGTCATTCTTTTGTACGCAAGACAATATATATTATATATCAATATAATACATATTGTTTCTGGTTAGGGAACCTTCATCAGTTGCGCTTCCCACAATTGAATGTCCTCTCGAACACTTCTTTATGCATTTGATGCATTTCGTTAAATTTGAAGACGCGAGATGTAAGACCGACATATAGGATTTTCAAGAAAATCAGTACACAGAGGTTCCGAATCTGGAGCCGTTCCGTGTAATTACTGTTCTCCCTTAACTCCTAGGACAGAATGTCACGATAAAATTTTCAGGTTACTTCACCTGTCAGAGATATTGAATACTCTCCTCGAGGTGTCATTCTTTTGTGCGCAAGACAATATATATTATATATCAATATAATATATATTGTTTCCTAGATGTCGGTCTTACATCTCGCGTCTTCAAATTTAACGAAATGCATCAAATGCATAAAGAAGTGTTCGAGAGGACATTCAATTCTGGGAAGCGCAACTGATGAAGGTTCCCGACCAGAAACAATATATATTATATTGATATATAAATAATATTATATTGATATATAATATATATTGCCTTACGTACAAAAGAATGACACCTCGAAGAGAGTATTCAATATCTCTGACAGGTGAAGTAACCTGAAAATTTTATCGTGACATTCTGTCCTAGGAGTTAACGGAGAACAGTAATTACACGGAACGGCTCCAGATTCGGAACCTCTGTGTACTGATTCTCTTGAAAATCCTAGATGTCGTTCTTACATCTCGCGTCTTCAAATTTAACGAAATGCATCAAATGCATAAAGAAGTGTTCGAGAGGACATTCAATTGTGGGAAGCGCAACTGATGAAGATTCCCGACCAGAAACAATATATATTATATTGATATATAATATATATTGTCTTGCGTACAAAAGAATGACACCTCGAAGAGAGTATTCAATATCTCTGACAGGTGAAGTAACCTGAAAATTTTATCGTGACATTCTGTCCTAGGAGTTAAGGGAGAACAGTAATTACACGGAACGGCTCCAGATTCGGAACCTCTGTGTACTGATTCTCTTGAAAATCCTAGATGTCGGTCTTACATCTCGCGTCTTCAAACTTTTGTTGGATTCGGCTCATCTTGAAACACCCATACAATCGACTGCTGTTTACTTTCGGGCTCATACGCGTAAATCCACGATTCATCACCTGTCACTATGTCATAAACGTGTTTTGAAGCACCGCGATCGTATTTTTTGAGCTTTTCTTTCGACCAATCGACACCAGCCTTTTTTTGAACGATTGACAAATTGTGTGGGATCCAACGCGAACAATTTTTTTTGACATTAAAATGTTTATGCAATATTGAATGTATGCTGATCCCACTAATGTGTAAGGTTGACTCAATCTCACGATAGGTCACATGACGATCTTGCAATATCACTTCGCGCACAGCATCAATGGTTTCCGAAACAACAACTGTTTTTGGACGACCTTTACGAAATTCGTCTTGGAGTGAACTACGACCTGGATTGAATTCACCATACCATCGATAAACAGTGGTCCTTGATGGAGTTTCATCGTCAAAAATTAAATTAAGTTCATCCATGCACTCTTGCTGACTTAATCCACGTCAAAAGTTGTAAAAAAGAATCGCACCAAAATGTTCACGATATAATTCCGTTTTTTGGCCGAGATGAATCCTTTAAGTTACTGTAAACAACACATAGCGCTCGTATGTCAAAACGTTCTGAGTACGTATAACCTCAAAAATGTTAAACTTTACGATAGAGTTGTCAGTTGTCAGATTGCAACACTAGGGTTGTCCAATCCCGAAATATAAAAGGCAGCCCTCGTAATAATCTTATGCCAAACAATATTATGAAATGGCATAAATCAAATCAAGGCGCAACATCAAAGATAGCCATGAATTCAATATAATATTGAAATCGATGACAAGCAAAAATCAATTTTGGTGACATGGTAGATTAGTCAGCAATGCAGGATTTTAGGTTTGCTTGGCACCGGCATCAAAAATATGTTAGATAAGTAGGTAATTAATTTGTACCGAATGAGCACATATTTTTACTTTGAATGTATGTACCCAATAACTGTGAATGTGCTATTATTTATTGTCAAGTTTTGTTTTTTGTTAATTAATTAATATAAAATTGGTTAAAGTTAGTACGTTATTTTATCTGTGTTGCAGTAATACATATTCTTAGAAATGTCGGTGGCAAGTAATTTCGATGTGCATTATACCTGTAAATGCAAATAAGTTTATGGGAAAATCGCAGCAGGAAGCGTATGTACTAATTTAATTATTATTGCAATTGGACCATTCGTACACGAAAGGAATGAAAACGAACAAGGCATGCACATCGAGGAAAACGGGGTTGTTCATGTTCTGCGATCATGCAAAGTATTGACTTTATTAATTTTCTACTTCAATATTTCATTAAATGCACTGGAGTGTACCGACCGTTAAATGAGTACTGAATGTAAAACGATGTTGAGATATTTCAGTGATAAAGCCCCCTCTGCGTTCATTAATTCTTAATTATTTATGGTTAGAGGGTTGCTCATTGGCAGTGCTCAATAATATGTGATAAGATTTGTGTTTTCTGTATGTACGATTAGCAGGGAAAATGTTTTTTAATTACTGTTATCACTGATATGAAAATAATGGCTGGTTTGTAACAAACTCATAAGAAACATAAGACTGACAGTAGTATAGGCTCGCCAAATAGGTATGCTAAGTGCTATTTAATAATAATAATAATAATAATAATGTTGAAACTCTATAAAGTGAATAATTGTATTATTAACTTTTTAGAACATGCCATGGCCACCTGGCAAACCAAAATCTCACTGAATGAAGCCAACTGTTCGATACAAACTGACCCTATTCCAATCAGAAGGGGTATATTCCAGGGAGACTCTCTTAGCCCGCTGTGGTTCTGCCTTGCCATGAACCCTCTCTCAAACAAACTGAACTCAACTAATTTTGGGTTCAGTCTCAAACACAACAACGTACAAGCATTAAAGATAAACCATTTGTTATACATGGACGACTTAAAGTTGATGGCAGCTACAAAACAACAGCTGCATGATATGCTTAAAATAGTAGAAGGGTTCTCTAATGACATCCATATGAAATTTGGCCTAGACAAATGCCAAATTATTAATATAGTTAAAGGCAGAATACAGCAGGGGCACTTCGAAATGGGAGATGGCACCTCAATTGAATCTATGGGGGAAGGTCATACTTATAAATACCTTGGAATAAAGCAGGCTCAACGTATTGATCACATGACTATGAAAAAGGACCTAACAGCAGAGTTTTATAGAAGGGTAAGACGACTGTTGAAAACCAAACTAAACAGTAAAAATCTGTTTCAGGCTATTAACACCTATGCGTGTTCAGTGCTCAGTTACTCTTTCGGTATAGTTAATTGGTGCAGGACTGACATTGAACAATTACAACGAAAAGTTCGAGTTTTAGTAACAAAAGCTCAAAATCACCATCCAAAGAGCTCTCTCGAACGTACAACTTTGCCACGGTATGAAGGAGGAAGAGGATTGACAGATCTAAGTAAACTATTAGATCAACAAATTTCTATCTTGCGTAGTCATTTCCAGAAACTCGCAGAATTTTCTGATCTACATAGAGTCATGTGCCAGGTTGATGACTCAACACCACTGCGACTAACACAACAAAATGTCCAATTACACCACCAGAGCACAGATCAGAAACTGCTGAAATGGAAAGAGAAGCCCCTTCATGGAAGACATATAAATGACGTCAACCAAGATTATGTCGACAGTGCAGCGTCGAACTACTGGTTGATCTCTGGTCATATGTTCCCTGAAACGGAAGGCTTTATATTGGCAATCCAAGATCAAGTAATTCCAACTAAGTACTACCTAAAGTACATCGTTAAAGACACTTCCATTAACAACGATAGATGCAGGTACGGTTGCCAAACATCTGAATCTATCCAGCATATCACAGGAGGTTGTCAAGCGTTCGCTGCAACTGAATACAAAGAACGACACGATGCTGTGGCAAAAATACTTCACCAGGAACTAGCACTGAAACATGAATTATCACAGTCGCTAAGATTACCATACTATAAATATAAACCAGAATCTGTTTTAGAAAATAACAACTACAAGCTGTACTGGGACCGCACGATACTGACCGATCGGTCTGTTGCTCACAATAGACCAGATATAGTTTTGGTAGATAAAGTCTGTCGGAAAACAACTTTAATTGACATAGCAATACCCAACAACAATAATATAAATATCAAGCAGGCTGAGAAAATAACCAAATATAGAGATTTGGAATTTCAAATAAAGACACAGTGGAACATGAACAACACACGAACTGTACCAATTTTTATGTCAACAACAGTACTAGTCCCAAAACATCTATTAAACAATTTAAAATACCTCGGTCTGGACGAACATCTTTACAAACAAATGCAAAAAGCAGTCTTGTTAGGGACAGCCCGAACGGTCAGAAAATTCATGGGAAACTGCCGCCACGACTCCAACCACGGGCCTGAAAACCTGGCAAGGGCTCCCACAGAGCTAAACCTTTTTGATATCTAGGATATCTGGGGTTTAGTGAATTTTCCCCTAAAGGCACTCTATGAGTGCCTTAGAGGGAGTGTGATGCCATACATTGTATGGTCAAGTCGGGATAATAATATACGACTTTATTGCACATTAAAAAGTACAAAGGCGAAGTTTAGCCATAGGCCATTCACACTTAACCATTCCTAAAACTAACTACTAACTAAACTTATATATACATATATATGTATCCTGCATGCATATTCTAGGACCAGTTGTCCGCATGAGTATATGAACACATACACACAAATATACATAGAAATATACATACATAACATACATATATACACAATTATATACACATACATATATCATTTTTCAGGTACATTTTTCCACTATAACAAAAATTAATATACCTAAATATAAAAACTTAATTATATAAACGTTGTATAAAAATAAAGAATTTATCAGATCAACACGAGCTATCAGATATTAGTAAATCTTTTTTTAAACTGATTCTGAATGATTTGTTGAATATACGGTGTTTTAGAGTAATATTCATGGAATTAAATAGTTTCACAGCATTAAAAGAAAATGGCCGCCGATATAGGGAAGTTTGATGTTGGGGCATTCTAAGAGAATCTTTATGTCTTGTGTTCACCTGATGTATATCGTTCAATTGAACTAGTCTTCTCGAAAGGTACAGAGGTGCTGAGGATTCCATAACTCGTTTTAAAAAACAAATGAAGTTGTATTTAAACATTGATTCAGTTCTTAGCCATTTTAATTCCACTATGATTGGGGAAACATGATCATATCTCCTTAAGTTTGCCACAAGCCTACAGCAACTGTTTTGAATTTTTTGAATTCTGTATTTTGTAATTTGATCTAGGCATGGGAAATATATAATGTTACAGTATGATAACTTTGACAAAATGAAAGTTTCACACAATCTCTTTTTCATATTTTTAGTCATAAGATGTCGGCTAACATAAAGAAGTTTCAGTCTGTAGTAACAGCACTTGATTAGTTCAGTAGAGTGGCGATGAATCTAAGGTTTACATCGACGGTTAGTCCTAAATTTTTTGCAGTTTCAGTAAATTGGATTGCTTCATTTACGACTGTTATTTTTAGGTTTGAAGAAAGAAATTCCCGCTTTTTCTTGGGACAAAATAATAGTTACTTTATTTTTGAAAAATTTATTTTGAGCCCATGTTTCAATGCATACGTATGGAGGCTTTTTAGGTCTTTATTAATTGATATTGAAGCTCTTCATACTCTTGTGGATGAAAGCTATGGTAAATTTTGGTGTCATCAGCAAAACATTGGATTTTACATTCAGTTATGATGTTAGGTAGATCTATGGTGTAAATTAGGTAAAGAACAGGACCTAATACGGAGCCTTGTGGTACTCCTGAAGAAATAGACTTTGTAGGCGAGATGTTGTTTCCTACCCTTACCAATTGTTTCCTTTCTTTCAAGTAACACTCTAACCATCTCAAAGACAGGATGTCAACTCCTATATATTTACATTTGCTGATTAAGAGATCATGGTTGATGGTGTCAAATGCCTTACTGAAGTCCACCAAAGTTAAAATACTAGCCAATCCTCTATCACTTACTGTAATGATGTCATCAGTGATACGGCACAGAGTTGTAGTTGTGCTATGTCCTTTCCTAAAGCCAGACTGATATCCGGAGAGTAGGTCATTGATTTTTAAGTATGTATTCACTTGAGAATATATTACCTTTTCCAAAATTTTAGAAAACAGTGGAAGTAGGCTGATAGGCCTTAAATCACTTACATCTTTAGGATTAGGTACCTTAGGAAGTGGCACAATCACAGCTGTTTTCCAGCAGTTTGGGAAATAGCCACACTCAAGACAGCTATTTACTATATGAAGTATATAGATACCAACAATGGGAAAACATAGGTTCAAAATATGGAGTGATATTCCGTCAATACCGCTAGCATTAGATTTAAAACTACGTATTACTTTAGTAAGTTCATAAATATCTATTAGTTTAAACTGAAACTCGCAGTTGTTCTTTATTTTGTTATTTCGATAGAAGTTTGAATATTGCAAGCAATCCGAATTGTTATCTGTATATACACTTGAGAAGAAGTTATTTACTTTATTCACATCCAGAAGATGTTCAGAAATATAGGTTGATTTACTTTCTTGGATTTTGAAGTCTTTTAAAGCTTTATAAAATTTAGATGAATTCTGCTGTTGATACAAGAATGTCAAATATGCAGCTTTTTCTCTGCGGACAGATGCTTTAGCAAAATTTCTCATTTCTTTATAATGAGCACTATTATTTTGAGTTGGATACTTTTTAAGTTTTGCTAGGGCTTTGTTTCGTTCCTTAGCTTAGCTAAGCTTAAGGTTTTCTGTTAACCATGGCGCTGGAGGTTTGCTTACTCTAACTGTTTTGAAAGGGCCATGGTTATGTATTATTCTTAACAAATTTTCTGTCAGGAAGCTAACTTTTTTGTCAATGCAACGAATATAAAGAATATTTGACCAATCATAAGAAGAAAGTTCTTGATGAAATAGTTCGACATTGAAATTCTTGAAATCTCGAAATGTAACTTGCTTAATTGTTCTTTTGAATGTGTTCAAAGAAATTTTACAATACACTGCCATGTGATCACTGATCGTATCAGCATTATAGGTTCCTATATCTTGACATATATTGACACAGCTTATGAAAATGGGATCTAATAAATTAGCAGTACTCGCAGTTATACGTGTAGGTTCTTTTAAAATCTGGTCTAGACCGTATGACTGGAAACAATTCGTTGTTCTATTTGGACTTAGAAAGTTAATATTGAAGTCACCCATTACGATTATATTATCGTATATGGGTGTTACATGGGATAACACATCGTCGATTATACTTAGGAAGGATTCTATGCTACTATTAGGTGGCCGATATACAACCCCCACTAGAATATTGCTACGACCGATCGTAATATTTAACCACATCATCTCAACTACCTCTGTCTCGTAGTCGGGTACGATCACAGTTGCAGCTGAAAAGCAGTTTCTTACGAAAACCCCTACACCGCCTCCTCTGGTACCCCTATCAAAGCGATGAAATGAGAAATCATCAACGCTTATCAAGTGAGAAGGAGTAGAAGGAGACAATCAAGTTTCAGTTACCGCCAACACATCATATTCTTTACTTGTAATTAAGTAAGATAAATCCATTATAGAAGGTAATAAAGATGTTTAGATGACCGACCTTCAACACATTATTCCCTGTGTTAACCATAATTAATTCTACTATTTAATATTATAGTTATTACATACTGGACATTCACTATCATCACAAGCATGATCCGTTGTTAAATCTTTCTTTTTAGTCTTATTATAATTTAAACAATTTACACACTTTTTGTCCCTAGATGTACAGTTTTTCTTTTCATGATTTCCACTGCATCTCGTACAAACTTAATCTGACTTACAATCTTTACTGAGGTGCCCATAGCCGCAGCACTTAAGGCATTTCTTGAAACGAGGATGGGCTATCACTTTTGATTTTTTCCAGCCAATGAAGAGATAACCGCTTCTCAGAATGTTAGTTCTTAGAGCGGGCGAGACTTCAATTACAAGATTAATATCGTTGTAGTAATTAAGTTTTGTAACCAGCTTGATATCTTCCTCCGAACCAACTAAATTATTAAGAGTGACAATATTTCTAATGATATTTGCATCGGTGTCCAGCTCATCTAAGTCAACAGATTTGATCAGGAGTCTTGGATTTAGCCTTTTTGTTTCAGAAATGTCATATTTAGAACCTAGGGTAGTGGAGACACTTTTTTTAAAAGCTTCCAGGGAACTTTTATTATTACATTGGACAGTTATTCCTTTCTTCGTTTCTCTTATATTATTAACACAGAATTTCGAATTTTCAGAATTAACAGATCTTTTCACATCAGATAAAATATTTTGCTGGTAAGAGATTTATTTGGAGCCGTTATAAAGACGGTTATTGCATCACGTTGATTTTCTGATTTGTTGACATCGCTATACTTCCGTTGGCCTGTGACGGTGCTCTGCTGAAAATTATTGTTATTCCCAAGTTGAGGATGTGCACCACGATTTGGCAGATTGTTCAGAAAAGTTTTTTGTAATTGATTTGTATATTCAAGATCTGATATAAGCTTATCAGCAAGCAGTTTTTCCCTCTTAAGGCACTCCACTTCTTTGTGCAGAATAGAACTTTCAAATTGTAATTCCCGAAGATTTGCAGACAACTTATACTTGCATTCATCACAGAACCAAAATACGTTATCGGATTCACTAATAATTCTTATCCAGGAATCTTTCATTTGGACACACCCTGTATGATATTTTTGTTTGCACAGACCGCATTTTATTGACTTGGTTGTAACTATGAAATTGTCTTTGCAAATTACACATACATCAACATCAGGAGCCATCTGGAAGATTATAACCCACTAGTCTGCTGTGCAGTTGAGCCGGCACTAGTGAGAAAGGTGACAAAAACTATCTTTTTGTTTTAAGGAATTACGGATGTTTGGTTATAAACCGATCTAAACAGAACAATTTAAACACTGTGAAACTATTTATCCGGTTTGACTAATATTAGCATGAATGTAATAAACACTATTTTATTTGAAAATTTTACTCAAAAGTAATAAAAATGAGCACTTTACTAAGTTTTGGAAATTTTAATCACTAACATGGTAAATTTTAACTCACGGTTCAACTCCACACCACACCTTTGGAACTTTTTCAATATACAGTGTAAAGTATGGAACAGACCAAGTTAAATCTGTCCAGATGAAAGGAGAAAACAATCCTCGGACACGTCAACCTTAATTTAAAAATGCCCAAATTTGGACACAAATAGATATCTCATGACGTCATTACTGTGGTATATATGAGACGTCATATATATTTTTTTAATAGGCAAGTCCAATATTTGATATATCGATTTAAACATTAATTATGAGCCGATATGTCATCCGTCTGACTCTAAACATAAATGTATCCTTTTTTCAAAACTTTTAGCAACATTTGCCAACATATCGACCCCTAAGCTTTGGAAAGTTTCTCTAATGCGGTTCTTCATATCATCCTGTGTTGGAGGTGTGTTATAGACAATTCAATTTACGTATCCCCATAAAAAAATCCGGTGAGGTCAAGTCAGGGGATCGTGGAGGCCAGTTCTGACAATCATCCACATTCATTTGTACCGACATTTTTGCTCTTATGTTTAATGGAATATTTTCTAAAAGAATTGGAAAATCACTGATTAGAAAGTCCAAAAATGTTAACCAATTTAAATTTTCTTCAAAGAAATAGGGACCAATTAAATAGCGACCCATTATTCCGCCCCACACATTTACTGACTACCTGTGTTGATTATAAATTTTCCCAAACTGATGCGGATGGTAATTATAATAATGGAAGTTATTCGATTAACAGATCCATTATTGTGAAAAGCACAGTCATCAGTCAACAGAACAAAATTAAAAAAGCTCTCATTTTCAGCCACATTATCCAACACCCACATACAAAATTGAACCCAATTTTCAAAAATTTGTCAAATTCTCATAGCTGGGTCATTTTCACATAAGAGGAAATATGTACGGCAATCATTATAACATAGCTTTTTTATTCTATATGTTGCGATTTTATGCTATAAATCGCAGTAACTCAATGTATTTTATAAGTAGCATTATGATTAAATTAAATTACATTTTCCTGTAATTCCATATTTAAGTCTGAAAAAGTGTCTACCCTGACCTGTCACTTTCAGACAGTACTTACCTTCTTTAGCACAGTTGCCAATAAAGTATATTTAGCAGAAATTTAAACAAGTGAAATATAACAATATTTGTTTATTTTCAATAATTTTCGCACTTGATTTTTGTCCCGCTTCCTTGGCGAATTTTTGTCGTTAATACTAACAGAAATATTGGACGGTCATATTCTAAATAATGCTCAAGGACGTGCATCAACGGGAAGTTAGTAATACTAAACATCAGAGCCGTTTGATTGCTGCCATTTGTTAATTGATGCGATGCAACTGTGGGATGCACTGGTTTCGCAAGGTCATTATGTCCCTCCACTGGTAATTCGTAACAATTATAAAATTCAGTTAATTTATTTGCAATTACTGCCTAACCTTAATAGTACTGTGTTGGTTGGGTTGTGACATGTTATTAATTCAATATTAACTTAAATCAGTTAAAAATTATGAATTTGTCATAAAAACGTCTCTCCCCTACTGTATTTCCCCTGGCAAGATAACTATCAGGGGAGATACGCACTGACCAGGGGAGATAATGTGGATTTATAAGATATTTGTGCAAACTAATTCAGATATAACTTACTACTGCCAACGTTCTCAAGAAACATTCTAAATCAATATGATATTCCTCGAAGTTTCCTTTGACTTACATCGTCTTGAAATGGTTGATCTCACAACCTTTCAATAGATTTATATCTGTTATCATCATCAGGGAAATGATGATATGATCAATATATGTTTTTTAATTTTTAAGATTAGCGACTTTGAACTTCCGAAGTAATCTTATGCCCGGAGTGTCAACTGTTGCAAAATATTTTATCTTGAACATGTAGTTTCCGTAGTAACTGTGGATAAACAGAAAATCTAAGCCGTCCAAGAATGACCCACACCTAAAGATATCCACCACCTAAGAAGTTTCCTAGGGTTATGCACGTACTATCGGTATGTAGCAGGATTTACCAATATCGCCAAGACACATGATAGACTCACAGAGGGGAAAGTGTGGACCAGCAGTGAGACTGTCACAATTAAAAAAAATATGAATTGCAAAAATAAAAAGAAAGAGTGTTAAAAACGATCGACCAAATGACCCTCAGATAGCAACCAAAGACAGGAAACATATGAAAAAAGATGGCAAGAGGGTGTAGGCAACAACTTGCCCTTCGAAATGTTAGTAATGTCCTGGTGACGCCACATATTTCGGATGATGATGTTCAAATGCCGAAAGTGAATTTTGATAGAAGAATTATAGCTGCTAAAATTAAATCAGACCGAGATAGAAGATATTTAGTTTAATGAAAAAAATGAAAGAATAAATAATCTAAAGACTAAATTAGCGCGTTACAAAAAAATATTACAAAGATTACAAAAGCCTCAAAAACTACACCTAACAGCAAAGTAGAGCAAGTGATGAATTCTTCAAGTGCTAGAGACAGAATAAAGAAAAAACTACTGTTTGCAAAATTATTCTGCTCTACCAAATGAAATTGAAAAACAAGTTTTTAAAAGATTTATATGTGAAACATTGGTAAATAAGTATGGCATTTTAAATAACGAAAAATATATTAAACCTTTGAGAAAATTTGGAAAAATAAAATAGATGGAAACTAACCGAAAAGTCAAAGGAAGCTCTAAAATCATTGAGAGGAATGTTATCAATTTTCTTGAAGAGACTATATGACGAAAAAAAGAGGGCACAACTAAAGAGAGTTCTTCTGAAGCTGGTAGACAATGTAACTCGTTCCTCGAAGTTTCCTTGGGCTTCCATCGTCTTGAAATGATAGATCTCACAAAGTTTCAATAGCTTTGGATCTGCTATCGTCGTCAGATGAATGATTCACATATCTCAATATTGCAGTTATAAGATAAGTACAATGTTAGATTAAAGTTGATTGTATTCATTGTTTTATTACATCAGTCTCTTCCCTGATGCTGATGTATCTACCCTGCCTAATTTATTTACCTTGGCCTTCTAAAAAGTAACTAAATAAGTAAGTATAAATTGAGTTGCCCTTTGGAAATGTTTATATAAAAGACACTAAAATCATAAAATATTTGTTTAATCAAGAAACTTCAAGATTTTCCTTTCGCCGCATTCTCTATGGATACAAAACCTCTTATCTGAGAATGACCCAGCTATGTTGTTAAATATAAGTTAAAATTCGTCTGTATTCTGTGAATGTGCGTTTTTCATGGTAACGTGAGTAGTTAGGGAAATGTACTGTCGCATAGAGAATAAAAGTCTACTACTGCTGGTGATATAAAATACAGGGTGTTTTATTAAACTGAAAGAAGTAATTGTCATTTGAAAATTTGGTTAATTAATTGGTATTCATTTCATACTTTGTATACAACATTGGATTTTCCACAAGTGCAACACAAAATATTATCCTTCCGGAGACCCAAGTCGAAATTTGGTTGGAAACAAGAAAAGAGTATGCTTAGACACTAACCATTTAAATGGTCAAATAAAATCTGAAAATAAATTTTCACTATTGAAAATAAATACGAAATTAAATTAAAAAGGCAAATCAGAGACTAGCCGTAAACAACACTATCAGTTTTTCTATATTTTCACACTACTTTTCCAATAGGCAAATAAGAAACATTTATAAAAACTTCTTCGTATTCAGTTGAAAATTGCGTGCTGGCAAACCAAGTAGCCAACTATGAGAAATAAAATTTCAAGTCTTCAGACTTAATGAAAAACACCAAATCTCAAAATATCTAAATTATTTCTCTTATAAATACTCTGAGGCTACTCCCTATAACTTCACACTGCAAGAACAAATGTCTCCACATTTCATTATATTACATATTATTAGAAAATCGTAATACAATACAAAGCAAAATTTCTTGATGATTTTTTAGAGACACCTCGCTTCACACTGACCCTATATAGTGGCAAAAATCAAGAGCGGTGGCCCTTAGTCAATTCAGAAATCTACCAAAAGGGTCATGGAAGTTCATAACTGCATTTAGGTCTGCCGAAAATAACTACTGGCGTAACAGGTATATATCAGAATGGGTGACGACGTAAAATGAAAGTTTTGGAATATCTGGGTCAAAGTTGGGAAGTTTTGTTCAAAAAGTGCTATTAAAAAGTTAAATTCTAGAGATTAGGGTAAAGAAACTTGTTGGAAAAGTTAAAATTATCAAACTTATATTATTTACGATATTTATTTTCTTTCTGGACACTTTTGCGCCGCATTTTTACATGACATCGCCTCTACGCCGAACAACTTTTCGAACTTCACGAATTCCAACTTTGAATTGTTCTAACTTTCACTTCACAGTGAAATTTCGAGAAGTTTCGAGAAAATCGATGACAAAATTATTTTTGTTTTCATAGTTTGTTGTCAGCGGTCAGTGAACTATCTCTGTGTCAAGGTTACGGGCTCTGAAATCACTTTTTTTTTGCATATATATACCAAATCTGTTTAATAAACTAGTTAACTAAAGTGATAAGATATATTAATATGAATAATGTTGGCTACTTTGTCTCTAATATAACAGCAGGCAGGCATGGTGTATTAAGGTAGTGAACTGGATGATTGGTTAAGTGGGTCGAAGATTTCTATCATATATAAAAAATATTTAATAATAGGTATTCACGGAATCCTAAAATTACTTAATTAGGAGTTGCTGTACTCGATGATGGCAAAATTTTGCATACCTGGTACTTTCGTTAGCTGCCTGTCATAATAAGGGTACTAAAAGTAAAAACGACCTGAGACATAAAAATAATTAGAAACAGCCGCTCGTATTTATTGTAGCGAAAGCTTGTTAACAGAGGTAAACACGCACACATAAGGAACTAGATCAGTATAGTAGTGAAATGCAAAAATTAGATTGTTCCGAGAATTCGTTCCGACACTTCTTTGACATTGAAATACTCGTACAACTTTAAGAAACAGACCAGGTTATATATTAAGTGCCTTCGTTTATAGAGAATCAATAAATTTCAGTAAATAAACAAATATAACATTAATATACAATACCATCACAAAATTTGCTTTTCCTTCAAATAAATCCTTTCAATTATCTGCTTGCAATATTTTAAATTAGCAACTTCATGTACGTCAGAAATCAGATCCCCACAAAAAAGGGAACATTACCAACTGCGGTTACCATTACAAATTTGGCATTACATTTATGCTTTGACCAAGTTTATTTTATATAACAAACATTTTAAATTAATACTTCTGAACAACATTTGAGTTTGAGTCTTATTATATGAATTTAGAGCATATACTTCTGGAGGCAACGGGCAATGCACATTACTAACGGAGCATAGAACATATACTTCATAGATTTTTTAATCATAAAAAAAAATTATCGTTTTGTGTCATTGGGTATTTCTAAAAAATACTTTGAAATCGAAACCAAAGAAATAGTTATTTTATTTGCAGGTTTATCTGTGTTTGTGTGTAAATTTTATTATATAAATTAAATTATTGCCTCTTAGGTATGTGAGAAGGAGTTTTTAAACGTAATCGTATCAGGGAAATGGTGAAATTTCTTATTTCAGACTTGGTCGTACAGCTCCTTTTCATTGTTCACGTTTATAGATATTTGTTTTAATATGCTATTTTTATTTTCTGAACGATACTTGTGGCATATTTTTCAATGTCTAAGTGCTTCTTGGGAAATAACACCACAGTTTAAAGAAAATTGCTGTATATTCCAAACGTTTCGGGGTCTAGGTCAGATCCCGTTGTCAATGGTTAAGAAACTACGGATTAAAAAGGCACAATTCTAAAATGTAAATTAAAATATTTGACCCCGAAACGTTTGGAATATACAGCAATTTTCTTTAAACTGTGGAGTTATTTCCCAAGAAGCACTTAGACATGCTATTTTTAGTCAAAAATTCTACTGTTTTTAGCCGAGTTCTAAAAAATGAGGTTTTAAATTAAAAAACTTATTCTAAAAAATGACGTAGGCGAGAATATTAAATGATTTTAATTACCGATTATCGATTCTAATATGTGAATAAATCAGTGTGTCTACTTAAGCTAACTCAAATTGAAAACTCTCTTATTATTAATAATATTAAGAAAAAATATTATTCTCCACAAAAAAACTGAACCGTCTAAAACCCAAAATGAAATAATCATATCAACTTGTTTCTTTCATATAAGAGGTTGGTCAAAAAATATAGATTTCGTTGGAAAAAGATTGCTATATTTTTGAAAAAGACAAAAACGGTTATGAAAGAAGTTAAATAAAATGGAAAAGTGCATCCAAAAAAAAATTAGTTCCATCTACCACAATGATTCTGGCTCTCATATTTTTAAGACCTTTTGACCCCTTCCATATTTTTATAAAAAGCACCAAATGAAGAAGTGTGGTCATAAATCCGGAATAAACCAATATTGGTTAAGTTTACTTTATGGCAAATACATGTGCGACATATACATTTTATTAGTGATTCAATAAAACTAAAATAAAAACACATTTTCCTAAAAACCGAAACAATTTTCTCTTATTTTTTTATTTTTTTTATTGCATACTAAAATTTACTTTCACACCTTTAATGATAAAATTAAGGAAATGACCACACTTTTTGATCGTCATGTATTTAGTAGACTAACGTATTTAAATGGAGAAAAACAACATCTAACGAGTAGCTTTAATTTCTAAGCAATTTGTTCCCTTAGTTCCATTTGTAAACCGTTTCCAAATTCCCACTAACAACTAATGGGATCATCATTTAAGGGGCAAGACAGGCAAGATGGTGTTCATAAATTCAATATTCTCTTCAGTGAGAAATAACACCCTTATTACAGCCCCACTAATTCCGGGTAATCGTCGTTTAATAGGTAATAAATCATTTATAGTCTACACTCGCCATTACTGACATATTAACTTTCTTAACTGATCCATTATTCACATATCTCTAGACCGGGCATGTTCAAAACATTAATATTGGATTACCTTTCAAATTATGTTATCATCATTGAGTCCATTATGTTAATGTCATACACAAAAATATTAGTTTCGGTATGATATTATTTTGTCAATCGTTGTTTCATAATTTATTAGGTTAAGTTTCAGAAGTGTAAAACAGTTGAACTAGGACAAAGAATTTTTTTCTTCGGGATTGTTCCTACAGCAGGCAAAATGTTTTCCCAATGATGTTTTGAATAGAACAATTATTTTTCATTATAGGAAAAAGGGACTTTTCATTGAGAAGTCCTTCATTAATAAATAACATTTTAAATGTTTCGAACTAAATAAAGGAGACGATGAAGGTACAGAAGATGCGCCAAAAACATTCGATTTGGCTTTCCAAGAAGACATAATGGAAAATTCACCTCTAGGGTAGTTCTTTCAATTTCAACCAGGCCAGATTACAATCTTGTGAATATCTTCTATCTGTTAACAATAAGATGAAAACTTTAAGTTATACTTGGACAATTCAAGGCGTGTTTCTACCTGACGTAAAACCGATAAGCAACCGGTAGTTGTATTGCGAGTAACAATATTTTAACGGTAACTCGTCACCGCGCTTGAACATTATCGGTTTTGTATCGGTAATTGGGTCTGTTGGAACGAACCTTCAATAACACCGAATAATGCATACAGGAAGTTATTTAAAACGTGTGGGCAATCTTCGTTTTCATATGATTGACTGGTCAGACAGTACTTTACAAAGCACCGTGGTAGCTATGCAACGGAAGAAATAGCTCAAAACCACTATATATGGCTAAGAAGAAATAGGGCAAAAGTGTAACTTAGGAGAATCTACTTTAGAAGGACCAGTCGCCAGTACAAATTAAAAGACTCTCTAAAACCCAATGTACCACATAAATTATGGAGTAACAGAAAATATAATTTCTGCAAGAAAATATATACCAAAGTTGTTGATGAATAAGATGTGTGCTAAAAATGCTGCTTAATTGATGGGTAATAAATATAAAATTGGCGCAGTCTCTTCGCGAGATATTTACATTACTAGGGCAGTAGTGACGCAATGGATGTACTGGTATTACTCGGTTATTTAGTAAATATATGGGTACGATATAGATGCAAAAAGCAGTAAGTAGTGAATACGAACGTTTTACCGTCTATTTGGAACATTCTGTAAAGTAATAGGAAACTGGGGCAGTTTCAGTGGAAGTCTCGTCAGTCATAGAAACATCAATTTGCATCGACATACGTCAGTAGTTTTTCCGAATAGTTTACTCTTTCTCTTTTATTGAGGACTACACTATGTTGTTTGTTGTCTAGTGGAGAGTAATGGATCGAGAAATGGACTCCATATCTTTTTAATGTCGACACTGGGTTCTCTAATAATATTGTGATTGAGAATTATGTAAAGATATGTAATACCGAAACAGCATGTGTAGCCTTCCTGAAGTGTAATGTCTAGTTTCCAGTATTAACTCTTCATGGTAAATTTAGAGAAATCTTTGCAGTTCGCCCTCTGTCTGTTGGTAATAGAAATGTCAATATACCAGAGCTAGAGACTGGGTTGTTTGTCGTAGGTATTCAGTGTCTTTGAACCATCTCACGTAGATTTTAGGGGAGTTGGTGACAATGGAGACCTCATATGTTATCCATCTTTTTGTATCACACACTTTCCATGAAACTAACAATTTCTAAGTCAACATTGGTAACAAATTCTCAGTTCATCAGAATTCGTCTTCAGTTTGTTTCTGGGAAAAGGTATAATACACTTATGTGGAGTAAATTAGCACTTGTTACTGTAGCTGTATAGACATAAGAACGTTAGTTATGTAAGAGACTAAATCTGGGTAGGAAAATTATAGAATATTAGGTGTTAGAAATATGTAATTATTATTACATAGCCAAACTGTAATTTTATTTCCTTTCGTAGAGATTACTATATATTATGTATATCTTATGGATATGTATAAAATAAGACCTTGTTCTAGGATTAATAAAAAATAATATCACTGTTTGTCGAACACCTTGGTATTTGCAGTATTTCTTTATCATACTAAATGACGCGTCCTTATTTGTATTGAATCATCTTCTCAACAGATGCGACAACTTTATTATTTTACAAAGTTTCGTGATTCCTCGATCAAATAGAAATAAAACGTTTTATAACCTCTTGCTGCTTCAATATAAAAGTATTGCGTTTTGCCGTTTTATGGAGAGACATCAAAAAGTATAAATAAGATTTTCAGGAGAGAATATACCGCTGACGAGCAAGATTTTATTGCAATTTAGTAACTTAAAGATGTCAGTGTGACACAGAATTACAAGAATTTATTTTGGTCAGTAGATACTTATTTTTGGTTAACAATTTGAAATTTGTGCTGACATTGACATTGATTATTTGCAAAGCAATATTTTGAACGTTTATCTAAATGTATTTTAAACATAGAATTTTAAGTATTTAGTAAATTCATTACCTTGTTATGTTTGAGTGCAAGTCAAAGTGCTTAAGGGTTATTGTAATTTGAATATTAGGTGTTCTCTATTTTGCCTATAATGGGAGGTACCACAGCTTTTCTAGTACATTTGAATATTATTTCACTATGTTGAGGGATTGTCCTTCACATGTTCGTTCCCGATTTGTAAAATAATGAATGTGGACTGAAAGTAAATGGTGATATCCCTCATACGACAGAGACATAATACATTAAATCTTCTTTCTATTGAACAATTTCATACATTGAATGCCAGACTACTATAATAAATCATGATTGGTATCTTCTCTATAATAACAGTAAGTGGTCTGTCTTTTGCTTTATTATGTTTTAGAAAACAGTCATTACGAACTGATGCTGACCGATCATTTCACCCCATAGACCAAACACACTTTTAATAGATGCAGAATCTAAAAACATTCTTAATTAATATACCTAGCAATCGCCAGAAGCAATAGCACAAATAATATACAGCATTAATTAATAGGTGAACAACAAGATAACCATATTACAGTTGCAATTATACCATACATACAGGGTCTGTCAGAAAGATTGTAAATAGTGGGCAACAGATTTAATGTTAAAACAACATTTCAAACAAGAAATACACTTAAATCACTAATATCGAAAACAACACCAACCAACGAAACTCAGAACTCAAAAAACTGCATATACAAGATTCCTTGCGAATTCAATAATTTTACATTGGAGAAACATCGAGACCATTAAACGTACAAATAAATGAACACAAGAATTACACAAAGAAACGACAATTTGAAAAATCATGGAATGGGATCTAGGCCATAAAATACAATTTGACAATTCAACTATACTTCACAAAGAACAACATAACACAAAACGAAAAATAAAAGATTCTTTTGAATGAAGACGATGGTATCGCTTCTATTTCTGTAGAATTCAATCGTATCTGGTTATCGACAATTTTGAACAACCCAGTATCAAGATATTTCATAACGTTTTTCCTAGGTTTTCCCTTATGACCTTAATGGGATCACTGAAACAGCAGACTTCTTTGATCGCATTTTTGGCGAATACGCTATCTTATTACAAATTCGTACCTAGGAACCACTTATAAATTCTAAAGACAACTCTCTCAAATTCTTCCAACTTGAAAGTTGTTTATCTTAATACAGGATCTTTAGAATTTTTTGTGCTACCTGTATATTTAAAAAATATTTTTTTCTATTTTAATTTAAATGTCATCAAACTTTCAATTTGCAATTTACATTTTCATTACATAATTTAAAGCCATTGTCAACGTAGTCAGAATCGACTTTGAAATGTTTGGTATTTTCTTTCAATATACAGCTTTTTCTTTCAACTGTAGTGTTATTCTTAAGAAAACATAAAAATAATCAAGAACATGCCACAAATAACATTTAGAAGACAACTTTAAAACATCTAGATCTGGACGAACAACTGTATTAAAATATACAAACAGGCTGTCCTAGTATGTCTAGCATGTAACATCTTAAAAATTATGCATTCGTTTGTAGGTGTCCAATTTGAAATGAAATACACATTTTTCAAATTTTGTATAGCATATAATTTAAAAAAATGGATAGTTTCAATAAAACTGAATTTCGCAAAAAAGTGACCTGAGTATCCTGGTGATAATTTGTTTTTGCCCCATTAAAGTAGCAATTGCTTTAAATACTTTCTATTTGGAACAGGTTCAGTCATACTATGTTCGTAAAATACAAAAAAAAATCAAATGTGAGTGGTACTTCCTGCGATGAGCACATTATACAAACAAACGTTCGAGCTTATATTAGTATAAAACAAATCCTGGACCATGCCAATTAAATTTGTAAAGTTAATGATTTACAAAGAAACATATGAAAATTGCTTAAAGTTATTAGAACACGTAATTTTGCTCCAAGTCATAAAAAAAAATTGAAGTTATATGCAATAATTATACACTAAAGTATGTTTGCTTTCTCAAATTTTATAAGCAAGTAGACTCAAAAAATGTATTTGAATTGAACAAGTTTTTATCAGCTTAAAACAAATTATATTTAAGCATAAGACCTCCCAGTTTTTGTATAAATATTATATTACCAAAAACATAGAAATTTGTTTATTATCATAAAATGGGATGTCTTTTAGACATTTTCTAATCGATGATTCACTGGAGGAGTGGCAGTATCAGCATTAGTCAAGAAGAATCATTGCTATTTAATAGGAATAAGAACCCAGAATTCTGGGAAGATTATGCATTAAATGAAGAAGAATAAGAGACAAAAAACAATACTGGGAAGATATTTTAAATTGTTTGTTATAATATTGCTGTCACGGTGTTTCCTGAAATTTGCCGGGTTTTCGAACAAAGTCACGTTCATATTTAAATTATAAAAATGCGCCAAAAACGCAGTTTTTATAATGATGGTCGTCACGTGACGTTTGACATATTACCCCAGTAAATGATTATTCAGCCATAAATAATTCTTATACTTTTCGGAATATTTATTTAATTTTATAATAAAATAGTGTACTAGTGGTGTGTAGTGCTGCAATATACAAAAACATCTGTAGTTATCCTAAAACGTGTATGTCCCAACAAACTGTAAAAGTTATTAGCTGAATGAGATCAAAATAGTATTATTGTTTTTATGAATAAAGATCACTTTGGTGTAAATATTGTTTGTGTTTTTAAATTTCCAGAATATTGGGCATTACATTTTAAATACCGACTACAAACTAACTATAATAAATAGTATCTTTTTTCTGCCTAAAACCGTACTCGAGTATTTACGTTCTAAAAATAACAGTTAAAATTTGCAATTACACAAACAAAAAACTATATGAAGGCAAAAAGAAGTTGTACCTTAAAATCGCAAAAAGTAACTGTTTTGTTTGGGCAATCAACATACATGTTGGGGCTTTATTACTTAAAACCCTTTTTTAAAAAACAACAGAATTTATTGAAACACAACTATCACTACTTTGTTACAAAAAGGACTATTTTATAATTATTATTACAGCAAATGAACAGACCAAATGTTGTGGCTCTGAACAACGTTAAAAGTCTTAAGTTGAATTCAAAAAACTAATGAGCAAAAATGAGCGTTTTGTTTAGGAATACTCTCCTATTTATAATCTCTGCTGGAAAAAGGGGAACTATGCAGAATCATCATTTATGCAGGTGCATCTAGTAATATAATATAAGTATTGTTTTAGTTTCTGCGTAATTCCTTTACAATGGATTATTGTTTTATTCTAGACATTAATCAGCATATTATTATTTAAAAGTCATGAAAGGTGATATGTAACATACATACTACAATAAGATTTTTCATATATTTATTCTTTGATTTTTGTTATATTGACATAAACTAAGAAAATATTTCTGATATATTCTTTCACTTTTTAAACCTTTTTGATTTCCGCAGAATAAAAGCAAGCATTTTTTTCGCAGATTATAGGTACCATAAAGGCGTCTATATAAGGCAATTTTCTATTATTCACATGAATTTTTTTTAAATCTGGTTAAATTTATAATTATATTGTTTTAAGCGCGTTCACCACGTATACGTCTTGCCAGTTATATGTCCTTCGGCATGATGGTTACACGTTTCGCGTGGATAGCACACAAATTGGTATATTCGAAAAGCTTCGCTAGCTTCTTGTACAGAATCAGGCTTCTTGCAAGGCGATTACTGCCGAGCTCAGAAATCTTAAGACGGTCTTGGAATCCTGTGCATTTTCCCTAACAAGACGTTGAAATGACAGTTTTCGGATCAACAATTCGGTACTTTTTTGGTAGTGACGAATTTCATGAAGAGCTACTGTGCCGGGTCTATAACGATGTGTTTTTTTTCACCGCCTGTAGCGGGCACACTTTTACGTGCTGCCTTTGTTGCTAATTGTTTTCCAGGAGCTTTACCACCAGTCGATTTTCGAGCGGTTTGCTTGCTACGAGCCATTTCGATATGATAAGGAAGTAAATATAAAGTATGCGACAGCACCACGACGACGACGTTTACATTAACAGTGAATTATCTGGAATTTCAACAAAGTGTTGACTTTTATAATGCAGAAGTGGTAAGAACTGTCTTTGTGAATATAGCGTTAATACAGAAATAAAATACCTCTTCAAATGGTCTTTAATCAGTGTATAACCTTGTTTTTTGGAAAAAATTATATCACAATTTAGAAATAATCATCAAGTATATTATAATCCATAAAAGTAAATGGCTTTATAAATAAATTCAGATTTTTTTGAAGTGTGTGACAGAGCCATGCATAGAGTACGCCTCCTCCTTATGTTGTACATCCAAAACATAATAAACCCTATTTTTGTTATCGAATATACCATAGGTTTAATATAAGACCTCGAAAAACAAAATACGAACGTTAACATATCAATCCAATTAGCCCCAATAATGGCATACTTTTTGTTCTTAATGTCGTGATTTTATGTATGTGATGGGACCGAAATCGACATCTAACGATAATGGGACAGAGAAGCCACTCGAGATAAGATTGGATAAAGACAAGACGTAAGGACGGGATGACTCGATAGCGATGGCTCTATAAGCTACCTATTGATGTTTATGTGGTTTAATTTTCCCGAGAGCTATTAAAATCGTTCGTCTATCTATCTGCGACGCGACGGGATAATATGTTCCGAGATCACAGAAGGCACACACACAGAGCGATCCGAGGGGAGATATGGGGTGGATTGTTTTGAAATGGAAACAATGTCAGAGTTGTAGAGGTTTTTCATTACAGTATTACTGTAGTTTACTGTTTTAACAGCAAAAGGTTTAAGGAACTAAAAAATAAATCATACCCAAGGGCATTCTTCTTAAATCATTACCTATATCATATATTGAAAGTAAAATATATTGTAAAAAATATAAATAGTCACCATTAGTAGCACCAAAAGATACAAAAACTGCCTGCTGTAAATTAGTGTTCTTTAGCAAAATTTATAATACTGTTGCCTTAAAAATGAAAAGTGGCTTGACTCGTGATAGTTTCATAAAAGAAAGATTATAAAACAGTTTTGCTCATTCAGTCTAAGAAGTAAGAATATTGTTTTGCAATTCTGATTTTGAATGACTTCACGTCAATCAAGGTTGTTTGCAAAAACTTATTGATTATGTTAAGGTTGCTAACTCAATATATCTGCTTTAATTTCACTCATCTTGGACAAAAACTTTCAAACAATTTTGTAAATTTGTTTTATATTAAATGAATGTATAAAGCTTGACTTGTAATTCAAGGTTACATTTACAGATCTGCATGATGTAAATCTGGAAACAATTCTTCCTTTACCCTGTTTAGTCCTGGTCGACGTTTGCAAAACTAGACTGTGTACGTTTTTGGACTACGCTGTTGGCATACTTCAATCAAGATATTATATTCTGGCTCAAACGACCTCTTGCATCAGGCATGAAATCTTGATAGAACAAACGAGCTTGAGTGTTGTCTATTGGTTTGGCATCTTCGGAAAGAAACCACACCGGATCAACAGAGCAGCTCGTTTATTTCCTCTGGACCACTGAAACTGTTCGGATGATAAACTGGTTGATATGTGGTTAGAACCCAGTGATGCATCATACAAACAGATTAGTAAAATAAAGGGATAGGTCAGAAGACGGCGATGATAACAAAAACATCTTTCCATGAATTCTGTGATAGAACCTGGCCTAGGAAAACAATAACATAATGGTTGCAAGCGCCTAAATGGATGAAATATGGAATTATCTTATAACGGAACATATATTTAATTGGAAATCTCTCTTGTAGCTTCGGGAAAGAGAAATTAGACTATGATAACAGGTGTAAACCAGGTCGCACAATACTTCCCACATACAACCTTAATTAAGTTCTCCCTCTGTTCTGATTTCACAAGACATTAATGTCTTCTACCTAACTTTTCAGCTCATCTCTTCTGAATTCATTTTCTTAGTTCGGTTCTTTTCTTTCTTCTTTAATTTAATTATTTGAAGACCTTTGAGGTCCAAGATCTAGAGTTCTATTCAATACATTTTTTAATTCGGCGTATAGACCTCTTTTTTGGTTACCCGCAATACTCAAATTCTTCATTTCCACAGCTCTTCAAGATCCTCTCAATTCTTAATTGCCCAGGGAAGATAGGTGGTAGGTATACCATGAAATACAAGATCAAAATAGCTGCATATGAGAATGATGATATTATGTTTGTAAGTTTTCGCGATTACTAAATATCACATCGTTTTTGGCTATTCATTCGGTAGATAACTTTAACCTCCAGGAACCGTGAGCATTGTATTATTATGCTCTCTTATTTCTGGTTTAACACAACAACTTGTATCTCTTAGTCCACAGACTTCAAATTACGAAAGTTGAAAGAAAAATCAAATCAATTAATTAGTGTTGTTATAATAAATCGACACTGTTAAATAAATTCTTTCCATTGGATCAATTTTTATATTTGTTGAGAACAAACATTATTTCTAGGTTGGTTTGTATTCGCTTCAGTTCATAATTTCAATTCAGTACATCTATATTCGAAATAACATTTCTCTATTAATTTTAATTGATTATTCGTCAGTTAGGAATTCGCCTTTTGCATCAATTTGAGTAATGAAATTCAATCATCTTTCCTTTCATTCATATTTATAGTCATCTCCTTTTTCGTATGTTGTTTCAGGGCTTATGTGTGCAGGCGTTGAAACATTTTTCACTTTGTCTTCTAACGGTTTCAGTTCTTTCGTCTATCAGTAAGTTGTTTATGGTTTCATGGACTTTTCTGTTGTAGCTATTTCTTCTGCTTTCATTTGCAAATGTAAAAATTTCAAAATCATACGTAAAGAGAAAGAGCAGATATTGCCTTTAAATATGCTTTTTAATTTTTTATGGTACAGGAAATCTGTTTCAAAACTGACAATTATAAAAGTTTCCTCATGGCGTTTAAATGCTATGTTTAAATATGAGAAACTAAAAAAGGATTTGGGTGTTAAAAAATTTGCTTATATATACATTTAAAGTAATTGAAATTAAATTATAAATGAACAGATCGTTATCATTTATCCATAGACAGATTCAATTAACATTTAACAATGATATTATCCAATGTCGATCTTGGCATTTTCGCAAGACTAAGACCAAAACCGCCCAACTGTAGCAAGATCAAGACCAAGACTGGAAGATTTAAACAAGAACAAGACAAGCCTGCGAGAGTCTTGCGCCTCGCACTTAAAACTAAGTGAAACTTAAATTTGGGCATATTCAATATCGATAATGATAAGCGTTCCCAATATTGTTATCAGTAAAATATGTTTCATGCGTATACTTAACACTTAACACTAATATACTGCTAGCTGAGTCTAGAGGAAGGCGCAAACATCACAGTCCAGACATATATATATATATATATATATATATATATATATATATATATATATATATATATATATATATATGTCTATAACGTTTTACTGTACCCAATTGGTTATGTTTTCTCTCTGTTTGATTCTTGGCAACGCTTGCGGAAAACGGTTTAGGTACAGTAACACGGTATAATCTGCTGCCTCTCTTAGTCGGTGACCCTTCCGCTTACGGGCGTTAGCTGTATATCATTATTAAGTATCTGGTACCTTGTAGGACCTATAATAATATATGCTTGTATATAAATTTTAGAGTGTTTAGTCGATATGTGCTAAAAATTTCAGCCAATAAAATTATACATTATGTACTTATGTTCCAAAGTTACCATTGGTCGGTCCATATTTATGATTACTTATTTGATAAGTTATGTATGCGCCACTTGATTTAAGGACTGTGCGACAAGTGTATCACAGCATAATATAATACACACAACATTATTTACATAGCTACATTTTATTGTTACCTATGCATACATAAGCTGGTAAAACTTCTGTTTTTTTCACCTTAAAAAGAATCATTATTTTTATCTGTCTACATACCTACTCAAATGTGTGTTGTTTTCAGAGTCATCAGTTTACAACTTGACATGAGTGACGAAAATCCAAATAGTTCGAGTCGGAGTAGTGGGAGTTGGAGAATGAGATCCAAAAAAACCCAAAAACAAATTTGATGAGTTTTGCAAAATAATTCAGATGATCTAAATTGCTTTCTCTAAATTGTGTCAATAGAAAAAAATTGAAATAAAAATGAAAAATGGAAACACTTCAAGCTTATGGTAATTGCAAGACCGAAACGAAGACCAAGACTGAGAGCGGAACACCTAGACTGAGAGTGCAATACCAAGATGAAAACCAAGTGTATTGCCGCAAGGCCAATGCCAAGAGTGGCTGGTCCTGAACTAGACACGGAAATGGAAATACGTAGACTGACTTAGTCTCATTTGGTCTTCCATTTGGGCAACAATGTTTAACACTTATTCAGTTCAGCAATAAAATACCGGGACCTGTATAAATCTTTAACACGTGTTTTGTATCAGAGGATTGTCACATCGTTTTAGAAAACCAGGGAAGATCCACTATTTTATTATTTGCTTATTCCCTAAATCTACATTTTGATGTCATTTTGTTTTCTAAAAGTTAAACACGATAACGCTGCAAATATACCCTTCTTTCGAGAAAACAAACAATCTATTCCACTTAGAATCAGAAAAATATCTGGAAACGAATATACTTACAATCTCTAGTATGATATTTCATCTCATTTTCACCTTCAGGGATAGTCTTTTCAACAAATTGCAGTAGAAGCACCGTTAAGTTATGTTCAGGGCCAATTCAGTAAACAAGCGTTCAAAACAGATTCAAAATCAACGAAGAGCGAATTTAACAATATCAAATCCCAATACGAAATTTCCTTATCAGTTTAAAAACAGTAAAGATATCTCATATTCACATAAGCGAGTATGTGATATTTGGTGAAGGCGTCAGTAACAGAAAGCTGTTATTTTCTTTGAGTGTAAGTGGCTGTACAAATGTCGATGCAGGCACATAGAGATATCCAATTATGTACACTTATACGAATTTAAGTCAAATTTATCAACCTTTATTTGCGGTATTTGCGGTAACGGCGTTTTTATCACTGCTACACTTTTCAGTGCCGTGTAATTGTCTGAACTATGTGAAAAAAGAAATCAATCGACGACTTTTTATGTATTTTAATCCGTATGTGTAACCGTACGGATCATTTTGTGCCATAAGGCGTTTATCGAAAACATAAAAAGCGAAATAAAGCCCTTAGTGTACCAGTTCGGCTCTTATTTAACTTTTTTTCCATATTCTTGACAACCGTTTAATATTTTTCTAAATGACAGTTGTGTCATCTCTAGTTTTTGTCATTTTATGAATAACACCACACTATAATTACTGGAAAATCTGTATATTTCAAAAAGTCCAAACGTTCCAGCATGATTTAAAACACTGGGCAAATAGATTTAATATTGAAACAACATTTAAAACAGGAAGTACATTGAAATAAACTGTATTAAAAACTAACCAAATAACGCAAATTTCATTTACACAATTCCTTCCGAATGTGATAAATTTTATATTGGAGAATGTTCTAGACCTATAAATGTTGGAACAAATGACACAAAAATTATATAAAGAAATGACAAAAGATTTGTGAACATGCCTGGTACCTAGATCATAATTTCGCAATTCAACCATATTATCCAAAGAATAGCACAGTAGAAATCGAAAGCTGAAAGACTCTGCCTTAATTTTATTAATGAAAGCGCTTGTATTGCTAGTACTTCTTTAGAATTCAGCCGTTACAGGTTACCAATAATCAAGGATAAACTTAAGAATGTTAAAGTTTTTCCTTGGATGTCGTTTATGATTTTAATGGGATCTCTAGACAACAGAATTTGTGGTCTGTATTTTGACGAATGCACCATCTTATAAGAAAATCGCAAACACCAAATAACTCTTTTAAATTCTTTTAAACTGAAAAATGCTGTGTTAATTCACATGATCGAAACAATTTTTTAGCGTTACCCTGTACATATCAAATTAGCAGTAAATTCTCGTAGTTACATCAGTTTATATTGTCGAACATTTAATGTCAAATTGTGAGTGCTGAATTTGTCGTGACGAACTCTCTAATTTTTAATTTATTTATTCAGTTGTGTTAAGTTTTCATTGCCCCTGAAAACGGGCCTGATTTAGATCCTGAAACGTTTGGCGTATTTGAAATATATACAGATTTTACAGCAGTTATGGTGTTAATCCCAAAATATCTTAATAATGTTTGAGTTAATTCTATCATACTCAGAAATAGCATTATTTTTCAGTCCGTTAGTAGCATTATTTGTTTTATTTATTGCAATTTCTTAAAAACATTAAGTATCTAGATATTGAGTTAAAGCTTCGTCAGGCAAACAAATCTCGTTCACTTGAAACTGGCCTCTTTGTTTAACTCTGAAGTAATCAATTTTTCATCTGATTAATACTAAAAGCTTCCCAAGATCAGGAAATTTCGATTGCATCCCATTTCCAATTAATGCTGGCGTCTTTTCCCCCCTTTCCAGCTGAAAATTTCAACCCTTTCCGCGTTTATAGTAATTTGTGACATCTGCGATCCGCGGTGGCGATGCCGAGACAGATCAAAATGGAAAATCTTTAAAATGGAAATACACTGGAGGTCCTTTTATCCTTTATCGCATAATGAAGAAGGTGAAGTAGGGAATGGCTTCGGAATTCCTTATGGAGATGGCAAGAAGTCTGATGAAGGCACCACTATATCACCCTTTACTTTTCTCCATTGGAGCTCTTTGATGAATTCCCTGCATCGAGACTTTTACGGATAACGCACGACCCTGGCATAATAAATAGGAGAGCATTATAGTTTAAATATAAAATAGATGTTTGATGACGAGCCTATTTCGTGAGTAAGGTTTTATATACCATTTGAAAAATCTCACCTTTTTGATACTAGGCGTTATAAACAGATATAAATATAATATAAAGGATAAAATAAATACAAGTGATTCTAAGAGAAAAAAATGTCTACAATATGATCAACTAGTATTCATGATTTTTGGCATTTTGATATTATTGACAATCGTCACACATCTTTTATTTTTAATCTGAGATTTTTAATTTTCTGACTTTTTAAACATTTTTGACGATGTCTCTGGAGAATTATTTTTCAATGAGGAATGTTAAATTTAACAAGTACAGTTTAACGTAAATTATAATGTTATAACAACATACTTCGTTTTAACATTTTAACTCTTAGACAGCAGATAAAACAAAATGGGAAAGATCGAAGAGAGCATTTCGCCGGTTCTGCAATTCCTTTAATCAAATTTTCAGATGAACGGCTAATGCTAGTCGTTAACTTGTTATCTTATTTCCATGTTCAGCTTCAGCTTCGCCTTGTATGCATGTGAGAACCAGCAGCTTCGGTTTAATTGTGCATTAATCACCATTCTCGACTCCATTGATTTCCGTTAAGAATGTAGCCGGTGAAGTTTGATGTGTTAGTGGTATATTCTAATCGATATTATGGTATTATATAATTTAAATACCAATGAATGTCAAACGAATGCGTACTGTGTGTTACATCTGAAACTCCCAGATGTCGATTCATTTTGCCTCAAAATAATTCAGTAATATTCACAAACGATTATTCCAGATTTAGTAACTTAAAGGAAGCGCAACTGGTGAAGGTTCTCGACTAGAAATCGTGAGTTGTCTTCGTTCAATGATTTGCAAAATCTCAAAAACATACTGTCGTAATTACTGTGGTAGGTTTTAGTCAACTTAGTAGTACATTTGTTGGATTTATCTCCTAGGAATCACAGAGAAGTGGTGTTACTCATAGCAGTGGCGGCTGGTGGGTTATGAAACTAATGGTGCACTTTACTGGTCAAATATTGGGATTCAAAGATGCAACAAAACAACCATATCTTTGCTAATACTGCATTTATTTTTTAATAATTAAAATATTCGTCGACTTTTTTCGAAAGCGAAATGTTCAATGACTTTTTATTAAAATCTGGCTTGATTATTCAATCAATGCCAGATTTAGTATTGAAAAAATATATTCTATTTTGTCAATACTAAGCACAAAATGAGCACTTAGCCAGTCCTGAGACATTGTACTTCTAAGACACGTTTTAATCCTTCACTCCAGTTTCCGTCCAAATTGATTTCCCGCCATAAATAATAAGGAAAACAAAATAATGTATTGATGATATTACATACACACAATCATATCTTTTTGTTATCAATTTCAATGTTAAAACTTGGTGTTTTCAATTAAGATATGGCTTAGGTGGACCAGCCAATTTTATATCTAATTTGTTTTGAAACGATTTACTATTGTTTTTAATATAGTAAATGTTAAAGTTGATACTCTTTTTCACAGTTATGTAAACACACACACACACTGTATATTAAATATTCTTTCATAGACTACGAGGATAAAAACAAAGCAACCACTAATTAAATTACGTAAACAAAAATTTGAATTATTGAAATGTTCGGATACGTCCGGTCAATATCAGCACAGCTCGGTGTCTCCATGCGGCGTACGAGAATCAGCCCATTACTTCATATAGTTTGCATTAACTATCTTCTATTTCACGAGCTAAGTCTGTTATATCGTATCTCATAGAAGCTATATAAGTTTCACCGTGCGCTAGCCGAAGTGCACAGTGAAATATTCTTTCAAGCGAAGATAAGTCTTAATACAAGTTTGGATTAGAGCTTAAATTGTTTTTTGATAAATTGGTTGTTATTGAAATGATATTTATTAAACATTTTGTGTTGATTTTTAACCTTATTAAAAGCTTATTATTGAATATGGTGGTTCAGCGCACGAGTGCACTTAAGGGACATTTCTTTACAATATTAAATACAGTTGTACGTGCGAAGTACATAATTAATCGAGATTTCTTGACTAGAAACAATATATTTTTGTACGTGGTTCTCGAATAATAATATGGTGTCGATCTATCAGTTGGTTCGAGTTTGATCGCTCTGATTGGCTGGAAAGGGTAGCTACTAAAAAATTTTCAAGGTCAATCGACACTAGCATAGAACATGCGAAGTTATTATTCAGCAGTTGGGCATAGAATATGAAAATTGACAGATAGTAACAATAGTGCCAGATGAGCAGAAAATAGAACTAAGGAATACTAAATAGAAAAGAAATTATACAAATGACGAACGCAAAAAACTGAGACCACACCACAGATTCGATAGTTATTTTGCTGGAACTAGATAAAAGAAGGCGTAACAAAACAAAACGAGAAAAAATTAAAACAGGGTTAACTTATTTTATCACTTAATAAATGCAGATCACATTCATAATGTCCCTAAAACTCGCAGAAGAAGAAGTAGTGGATACAATAATATGTTGCAAATAGTGAGCGTAAATATAAATTATTTAAAGAAGGCAGAATACGTAAATATCACACGTATCATACGTAGAATCCATAGGGCAGTTAATTCTTACAATCTTCTGACGGTTCGTTCAACAACAACTTTTACACCGAAAATAATGTTTACTTCCACACCAAAAATTCACCATTTGTAACTCACTACTTTCCATAGATTAATACGTCTAATATTACAACTGTGAGTCAAATGTGAATCAGCTGTCCACTACACGAGTGCTGGTGTATGACGGCATTTATAATCCCACTTAGTTGCTCTTGACGAAATTTTTAATACTGGAAATTTCGGTCCCTCTTTTTATTTGTAATCGTAGACACTAGAAATACATTTAAGCTAAATCTTATTTATTGGGATTTTATTACGGTGATTAATTTCGGGAGAATTCCTATATTTATAAAATTCAAGCTAGCTCATATAAGTAATCTATATAGAATAGCTTATAATAAAAATCAGAAAAATAATATAAATTGAATTCAAATGGAAATTTTGAGAAAAAAAATCATTAAGATCCATCACAATTAATGAACATATCACCTAACACACACATCCAAAAAATTATCGGAATTAAGAATCACCTCTGTTTGTGAAGTCTCTTCAAAATGAGCTTATATAGCTACTTAATCGATTCTTTACTGACAACAGGGATAACGCTTCCGTTTGTTGCTGATTTTAAATCGAAAGAAGTTGCATTTCAAATTTTGAAGAAATGCATATGCAACTGTGCAATATTTGGTGAGGGCACTGGAACCAATAGTGTTTTTGTTTTGTGATATCCAACATCTTTAAATTTATTTTGTTGCATCTGACGTTTCCATCAATATAGGGAGATAAAATATATACCAGATTTTAATACTATTTATAGACTTTTCAGCAAAATTACTTCAGTAGTTTTTATATGGTGCTCGAACAAACAGACAACTACAATTTTATGTAAGTATATAGTTTAAACAAGAAATCCTTGCGAAAAATGTAAGAAGCACTTGTTTTTCCTAATAGTTTTTTTGACAAAAAGAACACTTGTTTTCGATTTCAGTACGGAATGAAAGTCAGCAGGTAACAGAATATAGTTAGACGGAAACGGGTTAGTTGGGGTCGTTGTTTGGAGCCGTTGTCTTAACACGAATTGCCGGTGAAGTGTATAATTAATCGTGAAATGCAGGTAATTTATGCCTGGGAATGTTCCTCGCACTAGTCGCAATTCCTTCGTCGAGCTAATTTACGAGACGTCAACGCACGCACGGACATACAGAAAAGCCAAAGGAGAACGTAAACTTTTTGGGGGTAAAGGGGAGACACACTGTTTGTTTTCGCCCTAGTTGAATGGTTTTTCGACACTTTCGGCTGACACCTGCCAAAAATTCTTGTGTTACGTCTCTAGGAAAGTTCACTTGACTTTTCTCTGACAACGATACGTGATGATGAAATATTAACACTTCTATGTTTTCATTTTTGATGAGGCGTGTCTCCGTGACGGCAATCAATTACAAATACGTTCGGGTCAGTTTAGGGTCAGTATTGATTACTATCTTTAATATTGTAAATTTATATTGTTACAATTTATTTAAACAGCATTTTACCAATAGCAGATTTGAGTTTATCACCAGATATAAATGGTTCTTTAGAAATAAATAAAGTTAAACAGTAATACAAAACTCTGACGATTGAAATGAAAATATTTTATTTATAGAAGTACTTACAGTTTTAAACACATAAACATTAAAGCGAAATATAAATTGGTTCTTAAATCTAGCATGGATCATATCGCAAATAGTTAGTTAGTTATTCAATGTGTTTAAGAGTTGAATTACAGGTATTGATATCTCAAGAACCCTAATAGCTAAAAACATGGTTAAATTACTAATGTGTAGAAGATTTTATTGTAAATTAAATCTTTCGCAAATATATGATTTATCTGTGAGGTTTTTAAAAGATCATCAGGAAAATTGTAACTTATGCTATGAAAACAGTGGGCAATTTATTCACACGTACTAAAGATAAAACCACAATCGTTGATCAGTCTGATTTAGTATATCAACTTAACTGCCTTAATTGTGATAAAAACTATATTGGAGAAACCAAACAAAATTTGTCCAAACTTATTTATCAACATAATTCTAACGAAATTCTAACATGGCTAAGGATTGTAGAACGGCATTGGCTGACCATTGTATGTTGTTTAAAGTCTAATATAATGAAGGGAAAAATATTGGAAATGTTTTATATTAATAAAAACAAATATAAAGCAGTTTTCCTAATAATTTTGGCTCCAAATTTATTCTATTCTTTTCAAAGCGTTTTTTAAATTTTATAATAATAAATTTAAAAAAATTAAAAAATAAAATGATATATTGTAGGAGGTATGTCTCCCGTGTTGACACTAACTCGAAACGGTAAGATTTCTAATACAAAGTTTAAATATAAATATCAGAATATCTTTCATAAATAATGACTGATTACAATAAATCAACAACAGATGGCCAATTTATTTATTTGTCGAATTTTCCAATAAACTAGAAATCGTGGTTCGACCTGACATTATTTTGACGTGTTCTTAACACAAGAAACCGGAATTATTGCATTTGATAAAGTTCACTCGCTAAATATATTCAAGATTTCCTATATGCGTTGCTTATGTGTCTTAATAAACACCTGTGATGTTTTATATTTTCAACACGGAAAGCCATGAACAAATGCAAGGTAATGTTCACATATTTTTGTTGTTTTTTAGCACTTTGTTACGTTGAATGTCTTAAGAAGTATGTCCTTATCCAACCTAATTTGTAGGTCAATGAATTAATTATTGTATTAATCATGCCACATACTTATTCTTCATTATTTTGTTAAATCATTTTTTGTTTGTACTTTTTATCCAGCTAATCAACATATAATTTTTAACATTTCACTTATTAATGGCTTCCACATAGTTTTTACACTTCTGTATATTATCTTATTTTATTTATATTACTTTATACACATCTTACTTGATGTTTTTAGACCTGATGAAGCTTTTAATCCATTAAAGCGAAACGTTGGCAAGTATTTAATAGCCAGTTAATTTGATTGTTTTATTCCGACTATTCTCTTCTCATTCCGGAATAAAATATTAAGGCACATTTTTAAGAGCAAGTTCACAAACTAAAAAGTAAAATTTCTTCTTACTTTGTTTTCGAACTATTTAAATGAATATTAAAGTTTCTCATGGGCGCCATATTAGATTTTTGCAGTTTTGGAAAGTGCTTGTCAAGGACTTTCAAATTATGTATAACTAGTCTAGGTTACCAAATTTCTTTCGCTCATTACTGTTTCTTCATAGTTGGCTATGAAACAGTGGATCCTCAGACCAAACTTTCATGCTTCTCTTGGTTATTTAATTTTCTTTTCTGAACAGGTTGAGATGTTATGACGTATCAGAGAAAGTAACTTTGATGGACCTTGGTTTGTCACCAAGCTTACCAACACGCGAAATCTTAATTATCTAGCTTCGGTTTTAAAATATTCTAGACCGTCTCTTCATCAGCTTTACTATTATGGTCTGGTAAGTTTACCGGATGGATTCTACATCATAATATCTTTTTCTCAGATTACGCTTCTATAAAAAATACTTAAAATTATTAAATGAATTAGTTGTACCTACTATTCTTAGTTTTATACTAGAGGCTGCTAGCTTTAGATATTGCAAACACTAATACGTAGGCTTTCTCCTTATTCCTTGTTGTAAAATGGTTAGAAGTGAAATTTTCACATGAAGTGCGAGGTCATTGGTAATTAAAATAAATCACAATTTAAATTACAATATGAAACTATCTTTTAGAAATTTCAATCCATTGTTTCATTAGTTCTTCTCTCCACGACTGATTGAAATCTAAAATAATTTTTTATGTAGTTAATTCATATAACTGAATTTAATATTTTATTGCGAATTGAAACAATATGTTGTCTTGCGTACAATAGTTTGAGAAATCCCCAAAAGGTAGTGTCATAATTTCTGTTATAAAGTTTAGTTAACCACGCATTCTTTCGTGTGATTTCTATCTTAGGAAAATGACATTACACACAGTACGACACCCGATTTGGAGTCACTGTGTTCTAGTTTTTCTTCAGATTACTAGATGTTGAGGTTCATTTCACGGTAACAAAAATTAAATTCAGTTATATGTATTAAAAACATTAATAATTATTCGAGCGCAACTAATGAAGACGGTGGACTAGAAACAATATATTGTCTTCCGTTCAGTAGATTGAAAAATCTCGAAACGATAGTTTCATAATTTCGTTGATAGGTTTTAGTTAACCTATGAATTCTTGCGTATGTTTTTATCCTAGAAATCACAGGAAAACGGTGTTACACAGGCTAGGACTTCCTATGTGGAGTCTATGGTTGAAGCAACTTCTTAGTGATATTGAATCTATATTATGGACGAAATTATAAACTTTGTAATAATACAGTTTAGTAATAGAAGTAATATTGTTACAAAGTATATAATCTTGTTCATAATTTATGAGAATTATTTCCAAACAGACATATTGACACTTCGTTTCATTCTAGATCAACAGATTTGCCGGCTTCCTATTATAATTATTTATTAAGACATTTCCGAAAAAAGGGGTGCATAGTAACAAACCACAACTTTTCATTTTTAAAACAAATATCTGACAAATTAAAACGGCACATCATGCTAAAGTTAAATTTGATACTACCCACTTTACTATATAATATTAATACTTGAAACTTCTTCTTTTTTTAGTTTCTGTCGAAAACGCTGCCTTATTATTGAGAAATAAAGTTTTAAGAAACTGTCGTGTTGCAATATCCCCAATTCTGTACGAACTTCCATCAACTCTCGTACCACGATCTTGATTAAACCGCAATGAAATGATTCAACACAAACGTTGGTTAGAATTAATTTTTTTGCTTGTTTCTATTATCTTCACATTCATCCTCGAGCGGTAATCTTGTCACGCCAATTTAGTTGTGATAATGACTCGAGATAATTTTAATGGAGGTAATAAAAACTTTCTATCACATTCACGAACTCAAACTTTCGGTTTCCTCATTGCCAACGTTAGAATTTTCCAGACGGAAAACGGTTTTTTTTTACTTTTGTCTATTTTTATTCGACTGGACTAAATTCAGGAGGTACTCGTGCAGATTGGAGTTAACGCCAAACGGTTAATCTCGGAAAGTTGGGTTATAAACATACAGGATGATTTGTAAATGTTGAACTAATTATTAAGTGAAAGCAATTAGTAAAAGCCTGTACCAATATTTACTAACGAATTCATTATAAATGTCAAATATTCTTTATATAAATACATAAATTGTACGATGGATCTACTTTGAGATGAATTAATGTATTATGCCTTGCAACTAAAAACTATTAATATTGCATAGAAAATTATAGCCTATGGCCCAAAAAATGGGATGTTGGTTTCATTCTAAAGCTGAGGTAGGTTTGTTCAGTACATGCTTAGTACGACAGCTACGTGTATGATTAAATTTTACACCAGGTATGACAGAAATTGTTCGGAACTTTCAGATTTGCTACACAATGGGAGGGGTCACAGTTTCAAACTGCTACTCCAACTTATGTAGAGAAAAGACAACAAACTAAGGAAATGAGCACAACAGACAATTCTAATTCAGAATGGCTTAACTTCCTTAGAAAATAATAAGAAAATATTATAAGTGAACAATTAAGATTGGTTCGTGAATGTTTTGATTCCATGACAAAGTTCTTTTTCTCTGGTACACAATAGATGTAGAATTCGCTTCTAGATCAGCATCCAGGCTGGAGAAGTTGTAGTAGATTATACGACCTCATTTATTCAACCTCATGAATAACTTTTAAACATGGTGAAACTAAGCACGATCATGTAATATATTTTTTAGTTGTACGCTGGCATTGCTCAGAAGTCTTGTTCAGATTATCTTATTGTCCACAAAAACCTTTGGTACTTGCTCAGATTGAGGCACTAATTTAAGTAGTTAAAAGCTTGAGAAAGCTGATGTATGACGTTTAGCATGCAATGGGTCACATAGGTACTCTGTTTTTACGAGCAGCTTAAAAGTAGCCAATATTATTAAACTATCAAACATATAATGCAAGGGATTGGACATATATACGATTCACACAGGAACTAACGTCATTTGCAAAAACTGCAATAAAAAACATTTGCAGTACTATTGTCCTAGAGAAGTTAACATTAATTCCTGCATTTTTTGATGTTTTTACATTTCTGATACAAAATTTAGCAACAAACCACACAATTCAATACTTAAATAACAATCATTTTGATATGATTATAGGCAGATTAGTAGATATACAAGTGTTGTAGAGATATATTTTGACATTTAATAAAGCTTTTCTTTCTGAAGATAGTTTAAATTCATGCTAACCTATAGCTCCAGTATCCAGAATTTCAGTTCCTCAACAACTGCATAAACGAAAAGAATTGAGATGTAAATTAACCTTGTTAGAATCAGCTTAAGCTAAGTACAATATCAACTGACAATTTAAAAAAACCGGACAATTAATAACAAACATTATGATTCGTTATTTTGGGATTGTATTCCTCATAGTCATTTTTACTGTGAGATGTCACGTTCGACTCCTTATCGAGAATTGTTGTCGAACAATGTTCTTTAGTGAAGCAATTTGTTGAAATATTAGTACGAGAGAGAGAGAGAGAGAGAGAGAGAGAAATACCCGTTACTTAAAAATATTGGAGCTTCAATAATTCCTCGCTTCATCGACCACTCAGTATTTAAACAAAAAGCAAAACTTTCCAATTCCAATAAGAATAGTTAAAATCATCAAATTAAGGACATCGAGATGGCGAGTTACCAGAATCACACTGTAGATCATGTTGAGCTTCGGTTGTGTGGTGCATAGCGCTAATAACGGTGAAACTCAGTGCCAGTCGTAGTGGGCTATGGAACATGTTTTTCGCTTCGTGTTCCTTACCCCTTAACGTCCCTTTGTCTAATTAACCCGCAAAGGTCGATGCATATTATAATCGAGCTTTGTTTGGGTTTAGGTGAATGAAAGTTCATGTGTATGAAGACAACTGCATAGAAAATTGGAATATTAAAAGGCTAATTAACTTCAGTTTGGGCATATCATTATCGATTCTTTTTGGATATTCTAATCAACATTTTATTATATATTTAAGTATCATAACTACATTACTAATATGCACAGACTGGATAAGAAAAAAATATATAGTACCGGTTTAAAAACTACTGCAACACAATGACCCTCACAATTCTGACTCACTGTATAGGGAAACATAATTTTGGAAATTGCTCTATTATATTATTTAAACAAGTCAACAAAGATGTGACCATTTAAGAGTCATTATTGAAGCGAAGACTTCTTAACGGAGTCCCACATTTACACATACGAAAATGCATAAACTTAATTTGTTTCTAGACTTCTTTCCGAATGACACTTTTGATGACACGACACTTCTTTGACGATGAAATACTCATACAACTCAGTTCTCTGTGTAATAAACAGGGACCAGGTTATACATTAAAAGTCTCTCGCGTTACAGAAACCTAATAAATCTTAGTAAATAAACAAATATAACATCCAATTAATGAAAAATACCAGCACAAAATTGCTTTTCGTTACAATAAACAATTCAATTTTCTGTTTGCAATATTTTAAATTAGAGACTTGACATACACCACCACAAAAAAGGGTAACCAAGTTTATGGATTGCAGAGAAGGATTACCCAGCTTTTGGTTTAGGGAGGGGCAAAATTAGAAAACAAATTGCAATAAATCATATAAGCACTCATGTGTGGACATCGCCCTAGAGGAAGTGAAAGTTATTAATGATAACACTGATAAAGGTTTAGAGTGGTCATGTTCCAAGTGTAGAGAATTCGGCAACGAGTTAAAAGGATTGAAGGCCCTCATTTTGCAGTTGCAGAATGACATTCAGCAACTGAAAACTAGCCATGGTTCATCTGCCGTGGAACCCGTTCCGTTCGAACAAATTATTGAGGAAATTAACCAGAGAAATAAGCGAAAGTGCAACATAATCATTTTTGGTATTGAAGAACAAGATCAACGGGAATCTTCACAAGTCCGCTTAAATGCTGATAAGTCTGCTGTTGATAGTATTATTCAAGCGATTGCACCCGATTACTTACTTTCAGAAATTAAGCCTGTTAGGCTTGGTCAATTTGATCAGCGTAAACGTCGCCCTGTGAGAGTTAAATTAGATAGCGAAGATGCGGTTCACAGTATAATCCGGAAAGTCAAAGGACTAAGGAATCATAGAGAATATAGGAACAAGCCTATATCAATTACCTTTGATCGTACACCTCGACAACAGGATGCCTTTCGTATACTAAAGGAAGAGCTGAAGGATCGTGAACAGTCTGGGGAAACCAATTTACGAATTAAATACATCAAGGGCGTTCCTCAGATTGTGGGAAACTAACGAAGCCCAACAGTCCGCATTTCTTGGTGGGTTACTACCAGAATGTTCGCGGCCTCAAAACAAAAGTTGATACGATTTACGCGTCGGTCTCGGACTGCGAATTTGATTTGATTGCTCTTTCTGAAACTAACTTAAATTCAAGCGTGAACAACAGTGAACTCTTTTCGACGCAGTACAATGTTTACAGGAAAGATCGGAAGCTTGATATTGTTGATCGTGTAAGTGGCGGCGGCATACTTTTAGCAGTGAATAGCAGATTTATCTCAAGTGTTGTGAACTGTACGTATATTGATACCAGCTTTCCTGAGATCGATCTTCTTGTGGTTAGATGTAATTTTTGGCATAAATCATCATATATTGTAGTTGTATATATTCCACCTGATATTGACCTGAATTCTTTTGAGCAATTTTTTGAATCTTTTGATCAACTAGATTTTATGTGTAAGGATGAGGTTATTATTTTAGGTGATTTTAATATACCTGCCTTTGTACATCACGATCCAAATAACAGAAAGTCTTCAATTATGAATAACTTTTTAGCAATCTACAATTTACACCAGTTTAACGATGTTAGAAATTCCATGATGAGGTTATTGGACTTGGTTTGCTCCAATTTAGGTAATATTACTGTCTCACATGATTGTAATCCGTTAGTTCCCGAAGATAATTATCATCCAGCATTAGTTATTAACTTTTCTACTCCAGAACCTTATTTTAACTTTCGGTCTAATCAATGTCCTAATTCATATAATTTCAGGAAAGCAGACTTTGCTTCGCTATATTACTCTCTTTCTTGTGTAGATTGGTCTTTCTTAAGATCTTTTAATAACGTAGATGCTTGCTTAGAGGCTTTTTATACAACTTTGTATAATATCTTTGATGCGCATGTTCCGCGGTTTAATTCACACAAACGTATATTTCCTAAGTGGTTTACCTCTGACATAATTAAAAAATTAAAAGAAAGGCTAGGTTGCATAAGAAATTTAAGAAGTCTCATAATATTACTCATTTCGAAGAATTCAAAAGTTTAAGGGCAGTGGTGAAAAGACTAATTACCACAGCATATAAGGAATATATTATAAGTATCCAGTCTTTGATACGAGTTGACTCGAAAGAATTCTGGTCGTTTATACGTGATAAAAAGGGTATATCCAGAATTCCTGGCAACATCACATTTAATAATGGGATTCTTACGGATCCGCAGGAAATTGTTAATGCTTTTGCTGATTTCTTTCAGAGTGCGTTTGGGCAGTCCAGTCTAATCATTAACTCTGTTGGCCCAATTATCACGCACGTAAATTTGGAATTACCAACTATTTCCGAGCTAACTGTGTTTCAGTCTATGAAGAAGCTGAAAAATAAGTTTACATCTGGATATGACGGTGTTCCGTCTTTTCTTATTAAAGATTGTGCTGGAGTTCTGGATATTCCTCTCAGTATCGTATACAACCTATCATTAAGATCCTTAACGTTTCCCTCTACTTGGAAATCAGCTAAAATATGTCCGGTATTTAAATCCGGAGACAAATCTGCTATCGAGAACTATAGGCCAATATATATATTGTCGAACTTTTCGAAGGTTTTTGAGATGATTTTGTACGATCACATTTATCCTTATATATGTCATCAAATTTCTGATTCACAGCACGGATTTCTGAAGAAAAGATCGACTGTTACCAACCTTACTATTATAACTCAGTACCTTGCGGAATGTCTAGATAATAAAAGTCAAGTGGATGTTATTTACACCGACTTTGCAAAGGCCTTTGATAAATTGGATCACGGTGTTCTACTTGGTAAATTGGCTAAATTTGGATTCGGTAGTCAACTCATTACTTTTTTAAATTCTTATTTTGACAACAGAATCCAATCTGTTTTCTATAATGGATTTAAATCAAACCAATACGTTGCTACATCAGGGGTTCCTCAAGGGTCAAATCTGGGACCTCTGCTGTTTCTTCTTTTCATTGATGACTTAACAAGTAGGCTAAAGTGTAACAATTTATTATATGCTGACGATTTAAAAATCTTTGTTGAGATTAAGTTTTATATTGGAGAAACCTCTAGACCTCTTAATGTTCGAATAAATGAACATCAAAATTACATAAAGAAACGTCAGTTCGAAAAATCAAAAATTTGTGAACATGCTTGGGACCAAGGCCATAAAATACAATTTCAAAACACAACAATATTACACAAAGAAGAACACTGCACAAAACGAAAATTAAAAGAATCTGCCTTAATTCTGTTAAATGAAAACGACTGCATCGCTTCTACTTCCGTAGGTTTCAGTCATGTCTGGTTGCCGATAATTAAAAGATGAAATTAACAATGGGCATATCCTTTTGAACAACCCTATATCGGGATAGTTCATGAGGTTTTTCCTAGGTTTTCCCTTATGACTTTAATGGGATCACTGAATTATCAGAATTCTTTGATCGCATTTTTTGGCAAATGCACTATCTTAAAAAGAAAGTCGTCCCTAGGAACGCCACAAATAAATTCTGAAGACAATTTTTCAAGTTCTTCCAACTTGAAAATTTTTTTTTTTTTGATTTATAATGATCTTTGGAATTTCTTGTGCACCCTGTATATTTAAAATCAAAGAAATTTATCCATAGTAACGTAAACATATTTGTCAAAATAATTGTCATATATTTCAATTTTACTTTATAAATTTATATCCATTGAAAACAAAATCCGACAGGATTTTGAAACGTTTGGTTTTAAAATATACACAAGTTTGGACTCTGATGTGGTATTATTCCCAAAAAAATCTAAAATAAACTAGAAGATGCCACAAATAACATTCAGAAAACAAAATAGTGTATTTTAACTCTCCTGATACTTGTATTCATTACTAAAAATGATACAAAGAAAGAGAAACAGAGACAAAGAGATAACGAGTGCCGGGAAGTATATTTCATAAGAAGCTTCAGCTTCCAACGTTCAGTCTCAAATGACTGCGACTCTTTTTATTTTGTTTATAATAAATTCGTTAGAAACATGCCTAATCATTGAACACAAATTTTTTTTATAATTTGAAGTCATTAACTCACATACGGCTTGTCAGGGAGACCATTTCAGGTTTGAACAAATTTCTCTTCAAATTTGAGATTAGATTTGCCTAATTTAGGAACTAGATGGAGTTGAAATTTAGAAGGGTAGGAAAAAAAAGTACTATCGAAGAAACTTTACCTGAGAAGATTCCAGGCTGAATTGAGGCAAGGATATCTGCTGCTTCATCAAGTGCAGGAAAGAATTCGGAGAGAAGGTGGCATCAACAGTGAACTGAGAAACAGCGCCAGGGAATAAATCCTAAGATGTGGCGACACTCTGAGGCTATTTGTAAAAACCTTGAATAAAACAATAATCAAATTTCTTGAAAGGAAACATAGAGAATATGGCTTAATGTAAATAGAAGTAATGAATGAGGGTACAACATGTATGTCAGATAATTTAGTCATTAGCAGCGTGGGAAATACTAAATAGGTACTAGAACAAGCAAGGCACATTAAATATTTGGGAGAAACAATAAGAGAAATAAATATAAAACTATTAGCGAATGGTAGCAATGACAAGAACATGGAGAGTATGATGGAGATTTGTAAACATAAAGTATTAAGAATACTCTTTAAACGAATTAAATATCAGAAAAGTATAGAAAAACAATAAATAAGGACATTGAGGCTGTGTAAAAGAAGAAGAGAATAAGCAAAGAACTTGATGACTGGGTCTAGGAGCATGCAATTTTGCAAAGGAATTCCTTATATAGAGTTAGTGAGCACTAAGAAAGGATAGTTTAAAATTCATCCCCAAAGGGTTAATAAATCTACTAATAAAATTCTAGGACTGACTTATGAATAGCCGAATAAGAAGGCTATAGAAACGTGAAAATCGGCCAAGAGTTTGTCAGTTTCTTTTGTACAAAAGAATAACACCCCGACGAGAGAATAACAGTATGACATGCAAGGGCTCCAGATTCGGAACCTCTGTGTGCTAATTTCCCTAGCCTAGCCTAGATGCCGTCTATTAGATCTTTCGTCTAAAACCTGTTAAGTAAATCAAATAAATTAAAATTTCTCAATAACTATGTGTTTGCAAGTGTGGCTGATCCGCAATTTTAACTCGAAGTCGTCTTGCAATTTCATGTTATCCAGTATATTCGACAGACAAGAGATTTCAGCAGGCAACTATTCCTTTCTATTATTCACTAGAAAATTAAAAATCCTGTTTCAAGAAATCTCGGTATATTTCGGCTAGAATTCTAATAATTGGAGCGTTATGTAGCAGGAAACAAAAACTGATGCCGACTGATAGTGAAAGGTAGATATTAAATTTAGCATTAAATTTGCCTCGGGGTTCGGGTTTTCTGGGGATGATTCAGTCAGCTCTTCACATCAAGCAGCGAAAGAGAGCAGAGGGTTTGAAATGACGGACTGACTGGAAGGGAAGGTTATGAAACTAACCGCAGACCACATCACAGCTCTTTCTTGTTTACTGACAGAGTTCGTCTGCTCTTCCTGCTGGTTTCTCTTCAGCAACAAGGCTGTTGTCGACAACCCGGTGGAACCGAGATGTTGGCGTTCGATTCGCCGGCAGCCAAAAGGTAGGAGCAAAAATTATTACGTACGAAATTCAGCATTTGAATGTGAGTACGATATTAACCCGCAGTTACTAACATGCGAAGACGCCATGGCTAGAAAATATTTGTAGTTTCAAAAAAAGCAAATAAAATTTTCAAATGTGGCAGAGTCAAAAGTCCCCTCACCTCTCATACCGTTTGAACGGTTATACTTAGACTAATGCATTTTGGAGGGTGAAAATAAACGGCTGTAAACGTCTCTACTAGTGGTAATAGATAACATAACATTATTCGATGACGTCACAGGGACCTTATGGCAAGTTATAGCACAATTGAAAGATATTGACTATACCTATTCAACCATATTAATTTTGGTTTCTTTTTCATCAATTTTGATGGATAAATTAAATAAACACTAAAATTATTATTTCGTATTTAATTAATGCAAATTATTCAGTCCGGCTCTAGTTTAGTTAATGAAAGGTATCCAAACCGGACTATATCGTGGACTTACTTGAAGGAGCTTCTTCAGAAGTTTGAAATAACAGATAGTGTTAAAGATATCAAACAATTTGGTCCACCAATAGTTAGTGAAAACAAAAAAATTGTACAAATTAGTTAAAGTGCAGTACATAGTGTGTTGGTAAAAACAAATTTCATCCATACAAATTAATGGTGCACCAATTTTCAGATGACGACCCGGACAGAAGACTGGACCTGTAACAACCATTTGTTTTACTGTGAAGGTACTTTTTCTCTCTATGGAAATGAGAACACGCAAAATGTACGGTAAGCACATAGTTGGACCTGTTTTCCCCAATACAAGCTTGAAATTCTGAAAAATATACCAGCTGAATTCGGCAATTTGGAAATAACATTTCAATAAGAAGGTGCTCCTGCGCCTAATATGATGCAATAAGACGTTAGATTTTTTTTCTGCAGGGGAATTTGATATCCAATGATTACGCTACTAAACTTGACTATATTAACGTTTTAAAACAACAAATTATTGAAGAATGGGGACAATTTCAGTACAATAATTTACTAAATTTGTACACTTGCTGAAAGAAATCGTTTAATTAATTACAGTGTAAATGTGAAATAACAATTTTAGTATTTATTTAATTTATTCATCAAAATTGGCCTAAACACAAATAAAATTAATATGGCTACTACTTGCCATGAGTTTCTATTTAAAATTAGTGGCCACAGCAGCCCCGTGACGTCATCTAATACTGTTACGTCATATGCTATCACTAGTAAACTTATTTTCACCTTCCAAATTTCATTGGTGTAAGTAGGTATGGAATCGTTTAGAACATATGATGGTGTAGAGGGGACTATTGACTAGGCCCTGAATATTAGACAGACTTTTATGAATATATATTCTTGTGATCGCCTCTACTTTCAGTCAGTTGTCATACCGTGAATCGCCATGCAAATAAAATAAGTAAATAATTCAATTCTTCGTGTGCGGCTCGAATTAAGTCCTGAAAGATAACATGAAGATTCCTCGATAGGATACATGTCTGGAGTATTTGTTGGTCAGTATATTTATTGGATATATCCTCCTTACGGTATGTTACTGAACAACGTGGTTTGGCCTTATCGTCTGGTAAAATGACAATTAGTTGCGCATTGCTTGATGATTGGTTCAACAATAGTATAGCTCTCGAAAACACTGATTGCTTCAACACAAACTTCATTTCCAAAGTAGTTCAAACCCTTTCCCGCCGACTATCACCCTGTAGGTTAAATTGTGACCCATCCAACCCAGTCTCTGTACAGATTGGGGACGTGTAGTTCTTTAATGGGATAGACGTGTAGGCACTGTTAAAAATCTACTGGCCTTGAGATTTGAGTAATGTCATACTATTCACCGATAAGTAAACGTATTCCCCAAAATGACCACGAGGTGCAAGTATTCTTATGCTTCTGTTCCTTATGGATCAGAACCATTTGTCGACTAAACGGAAATGTCAGAAGAATATGACATCATGACTTTGGCCTTGGAGAAAATAAAGTATCAATTTGTGTTGACTTAAAGATGACATGTTTTATCCAAGGGCAATGTATTTAAATCTGTGTCTCTGGTAAAGCCGAAACAATAAAATGCAAAGAAGGAGAAAAACGAGAAAAAGTAGAAATGCTAAACTATGTTAGATATGGTATACAGGGGGGTACTAAATGAGACAAGAGTCAAGGAAGTAGTTGCCATATTCATCCAGAAGAGATTAATTAACCAGGTAGAAGAGTGCTAATACGTATCGGAAAGATTTTTAAAAGTTATAGGATGGGAAAGGAATAGATAAAAATCCTCCGCTACGCAGATGACACCACTCTCATAGCGATAAAATGCTCACTATGGTAATCTCAACCGAAAAGACGACAACCCTTATCAATTATCTGGTAATAACTATAACTAGCTGTTGTGCATTTTTTATCCTTGATTGATATCTCTATTGTTGTAGTGTAGTCGAAACTACGGAAAGCACATAATCTGAATATGTGCTTTTCATAGTTTCACTGCACGACCGCGGCATTTGAATTAAATAATAACGATATTAATGTGATACTGCAAAAAACTTCAATAGAACTAAATAACACATATCAAAAGATTTGTCTTGTTGAATAAGACGATGGCACCTAACTTGTTTTTTATTTTTCACTTAATCCCTAATTGATTTAAAGGCTCTGGAACAAATTTTCAGGTTACAGTTTTCCAAACTAAGTCTTTTATATTCATTGGCCCGTCTTTTATAGCCTATCAAAGGTTGAAAACATAAACAAGTGTGTAACAGGAAAACTTGTGAGTAAGACTTTCTGTGAACTTAGATCATTTACCATCTAGATATAGCCTGTCAAGCATAAAATCGTGGCAACGCTAGAAAAAGAGGACAATAGAGACAGTAAGAGGCTATTTCAGTTAGTGGGTGGAAGCAGCCAATGAACAACATGCTGAACGTATTTCATTGGAAGCAGCTCCCAACCGAGTGAAATAACCTCTTGCCCTCTCTGTCCTTAGTCTTACCACGAAATTTGTACACTGCAGGCTATCTCCAGAAAATACATGCTCTAAGTCTGTACACGACAAATTTTTGATAATGCCTGCTCTTACACTTTGTCTCCATTACAGACTTCAAGTAATTATCTGCTGCAGATTACAAATGAGGAGAGAAAACCTCTAAGAAAAAATTAATCAAGAGCCTTCTTAAGAGTTATTTCGAAATTAGAAAGCAAATAATTGTTTTAGTTTTTTCCTTGTTTGTGTACAACGGTCTTAAAAAGGGATCTCATATGAGCCACAACTAATGAATAACATGTAACTGCCAACAAAAGCTCTCTCTGGAGCAACAATTTCTTATTCGATGTCGTTTAAATTATCATTAGAGACCCGAAGGAACAGAACAAGAAGCCGGCAAGATGCGATAACAAAGGATAGCGGTGTTTACGCCCAGTTGACGCGATCGTAAATCGAATTAGAGATGTTTTTACGTAACCCATTCGACAGAAGTGCATTTAATTGTAGCAGGAATTATCGAATTATCTTTTCTCGTGACTCCATCCCTTCTCTCTTACTGTAGGCGAAGAGAAAAGAGAGTGGATACCTCGTTAGCGACATTATTTACCGTTCTGTACAAGAAACCAATTTGTATCAATTACCGGTAAACGGGTGGCGGGCGGCGATGTTCAAAAGACGCCGAGAAGACGTTCTCTAGCTTATACACAAAGCGATGCCGTGAAGTTTACAACAAGAGAAGGCGAAAAAGTGCCGCTGCGATGTCTTTGCGGTTTTTGAAGAGACGCTTTGTTCATTACGTAATTGTTTTATGGGTTATAAGTTAATAAAGCGTGTTTACCAGAAGCACATTTATCAGTTTGATTGATTTATTAATGTCGTTTATTTTATTCCCTTAATAAATTAATACAGCTACTTTTCGTTATTTATTAACGCATTTCTTTGGCTTCAATTATGTTCTCAGATCTGACAACTTATAAACTGAACAAGTGTATATTAGAACAGAATTAGTATTAACCGGAAAAGATGCAAAACCTTTGGTGTATAATAACAAAGGTTTGTATCCTATCACCCCTTATAGCACAGGTCTTCCGCAGGATGTCCATTTTTGATCCCCATTAGATCCGAGTGCCTTAGACTTTAATCGGATATCCTTTACCATGTCCACATGGGAATTTAAAAACTCTAGTACCTACGTACCAGGACGTGTACGTATATATATACAGGAAGTAAACGGTTTGAGTGCAGATTTTGAGGATCAATATTTCGGCTCAAAACAAATCAAAAGCTCTTTAACATTTTCAGAAATATATTATAGTTTTGCCAAAAAAAACTATAAAAAGTTAGAAGTTACGTAGCCTGTATTACAGAGAATAATAGACTATTTCCGGCTTCAAAATGCTTGTAAAGCTAAATATGTAAATACTCAATAGCTTATACAACTTTAATAACTGTATTAACAAAGAAAATTAATATTTAAACTCTAAACATTCTGTTATAATTTACTGTACGTTTTTCCGAACAGAAGTGGCAACGTGGCATATAAACACGCCTAGCTACATGTTTACTTTTAACTATAGCTGACCGCCGCCACGGTTTTTTTGCTGTATAGGTTCTTGTACGAACATTTATATTTAAGTAAAAGTGATTTGAGTGATATTCGATATAGATATCGTGATTTCATTTAAAACAATAAATGGCAAAAACAGATAAAATCGGTTGTGAAATGTCAGTTCGAGTGCGAGGGTATTGATTTGTCACAATTAATGGCAGGTTTCAGAATTAGGGAAAGACCTAAAATGTTATTAATTTTTGGGGAAAGCAGATGTAATAGCACGAATGTTGAATTTTGAATATTTACTACTGAAAAGTTCGTTTGTTCTCCTGAGCACTATCATGATGACATATCCTGTAAGTACATGGGTATTTATTTGTCTAATATAAATAATATTAATTTATTGAGTAATAAATATTTTTCGAATTATTTAACATATAAAACAAGTAGGTACATATAAGAAATATTTTGTTTAATATACTTTGTATCGAATTATTTCTCCTCCCTTCTTCTACTTGATGCAAAAAATAAATCACCAAATATAAATATTTATTTTAATACATAGTTGTTAAAAGCCTACATTTTTGAAAATAATATTTCATAAACTTTGTTTATCGAAATAAATTTCACGGCACTGAAAACAATATAATTATTTCATTTACAAAAAATAACAGGTGTTCATGTTTTTGTGGTGACACATTTCTTTATTATTTGCAAAGTGAATCTGATTTTACCGCGAAGTTGTTTGACTGACAATAGTAATACCATGAAGTATATTTTGAAGTTTATTTATTTGTAACAGATCCACAAAAATGAGGTTCTATATAAGATGAAAATGTTTATTACTTATTTGCTTGGTACCAATCTTACAGATATCAACAGGTTCATGAATTTTAGGATACTGCTCAGTAACAATCTTGACGTTTTCAATTATGTCCATGGTGGTTACTTATTTGATGAAACTTTTAGTATCATTAATGTTTTTACGTTTCCCTTGCAGTCCTTACGGGTATTGTCCCATAGAGACTTATTTGCGACGCTATCCATCCAATTTTGATCGAACTTCTTTAATCAACCTCTTTTATAAACCTATTGGCAAGGTCAGCAGCAATGCTGTATCTCTTTTATCAATGAAGCAAATCAGAGAATAACAGGAGCCTCTGAGGTAAATTGAAATAAGAGTTTTAATAGTATTAGCAATAAAAAATTGTTAGTAGCACGAGTGGCAGAAACAGTGGTTTCCTTATCTCAATAGACTCCCGCATAAGCCTTCAAATTTCTCTTTTGGCGCGAAGAACACTGCGACGACGACTTTCCCCCTTTTTGTAAGAGGAATAACAGCTCATCAGGAAAATTCTAACTTAGTATTCACTAGTTGTTTTCTGAATGATAATTGTGGCATCTCTGGATTTTATTTTTTCTCAGTTCTTTGGGAATAACAACAAAATAAACTTGAAAGTCTGTATATTTCAAAAGTCCAAACGTTTCAAGGTCTAAATCAGACGTCCATTTTCAATGGTCTTAACACAAAATAAACAAGAAATTAAGAAATTAAAAGGATTCGCAATGACAAATATCGTAATCACATTTGTCAAACATTAATGTCAAATTTTGATTACGATATTTGTCATTGCAAATCCTTTTCATTTTTTAATTTTTTAATTTATTGTTCATTTTGTGTTAATACCATTGAAAACGGGGTCAGATGTAGACCTTGAAACGTTTGGACTTTTGAAATATACAGACTTTCAAGTTTATGTGGTGTTATGCCCAACGAACTCAGAAAAATAAAAATCAGTATTCACTACCTAAACTTGGAGGACCTGACTAAGATAGAAAATTAACCGCCTAGTGGGGGTATCGATTCAGATAGAGAAATAAAAGATGAATCTCAATAAACGAGACAAGGCCTAACGACTCCCAGCTCTTGGAGAGTCGCACTGGCAGGTCGATAAATCTCAAACAAGATTACAGTAGAACAACAAAACATTGAGAACATACTCAAGATAACGAATAATACCGCAATCACCACTGACCCACCAAAGAGCTACTTCTCTGATTGGCCGAATAGGAACACAGCAGTCATCTTAACAGAACGCATAACGGGAGAAGACAAAACGTTAATAAGCTTACTTCTTAAAACAAACCAACATACACGAGAAGTCCGAGAACTTCCACAAACATAGTTAGCAGTGTAAAAAATAATTGCATATCATTTTAGTCGGCAAAGCAAATCGAAGGACCGTCAGATATGCCTGGTTAGTCTGCAAAATTTAATCCCAGATAAAATTATGTAATAGTGAATTATTGTGGGGTCATCTACCTTATTCTGAAAGAACTCAGAACACCACCACATGTATAGCTGATATCACCAGTGTCACAAAACTGTCTATTTTTCATCGGGAAAAAGTTTGGAATCTATTGCTACATCAGATTTTACAACTCGACGATCCTCAACAACAAATATTCGGTATTAAAACTTTCCTTTGATTAAAGACGAGACAATAAATCCTTTATGATGAAATCGAAACTGATTTCCTAATAAAAAGCCCTTACATCAGCAACACTAATACTGATTAGCAAAGTTATAAAGCGTGCAGTCGGATCGAACGGAACAGAGAGAAAATTCGATGAAAAACAAGAAAATCCAATCTAGCAAGCCGTGATAAACAATCGCATGTCATATTAAGGGCGACTTGATCAGACATATGGTGCGTGTATCCTGGCTTGGAACGAGGAATTGCGAGGCGAGCATGACACTGAAAGCATGATGATATATACCTTTGGAAATCGAAATGGTACATTTAACGTTGTTAGTCGGAATATTTTCGACGATTTAGGCAGAAATGTTAGACATTTATTTCCATTGTGTTTTTTTTTCGCTCTTCGTAGAGCCCGATACTATATTATCTTGGCAAAACTTGAATACGAACTTTTAACAAAGAAAAAAATATATATGTCAATTTAAAAACTTATATTATTTCCTGTGCAAAAAATAAAGTGACCCTTATTAGGACATTATTCTGTTGCCAGGAGTTTTTGTGACCAGGACTCTCTCCAACAAAATTACTATATTTTGTATGCATGACATGTCTTCCACATTTCATATTGAACACTATATACACTGGTTTTATATTTTCCTGGGGTATAAAACAAATATCGCTTACCTGCATCACTCTATGTAATTTACTTAACATATTTATTTAATTTAAACTGTCTCATATTAACAAATATCCTATGGTGATGTGTCATACAATTTCATGTGGGGTAAAGCTTACCGTTTTTCAGAAAATCGGAATGATAATGATGTTGAATTTTGCCATTTTCATGATTCTTGTTTATATATTGGATAGTTCAAACAAAGCGAAAGGTGATCTCGTATGTTTCTACAACATTATAAATACATTTAAAAAAACAAAAAAACGAGTTCAAAAGAAAATGAACTAAAAAGCATGAAATAATTTTTTGCTACAACAAATTAAATACTTTTTCTGAAGTAGGTGCCAAGCTAAAGTGAAAATATTTTGAGAAGTACTCGTACATTAAAAAGTTGACCATCGTCGCTTCGCTGTTCAAATTGGCACTGACTTCAGAAAAAGTATTTAATCGTTGTAGCAAAAAACTATTTCATGCATTTTAGTTAATTTTCTTTTGAAGTCTGGTTTTTTCTTAATATACTTATATTACAGTTTTTAGTGATGGAATGGCTTAATTGGATGACGTTTTCAAATCTAATTAACTTTTTCGATATTGCCCAAACATAAGGTATCTTACTTTCATTTATTAGCTTGACAAACCTCGTTTACTGTTGAATAGAATAATTTGTTTTGGAGATATGTATATGTATTAACAACATTTTGTATATGATTCAACCTTAGGTTGATCCACTATATTGTAGACGATCTGAGTATCATCATTCTTTAGGTCTGTTTATTATACTAACATTCATTTAATAGTCTCCAATCCGCGGAATTTTATAATAAATCGTTAATTGAAACAGCATAATAGGACGTAGTTTTTAATAATAATTAACTCTGTCTGATAAGAATTTGAGTTATTATGAAAAATAAAGGTAGTTAACTTAAACAAAATATAATATAATTTAAAAGATAATTATAGTATACAGATTGCACGAACGTGTTGAGCTGGTAAGTCTTTATTACCAAAATCAAAATTGTGCTCGATATGCTGCAAGGGTTTTTAACCAAAACCATCCCGAACGTAATATTCGTCATAAATACATATTGGAGTTGATTTTAAAATTTGTTGAGACTGGCTCAGTAATGAATAAATAAAGAGGTCCCATTGGAATTGTAAATGATGGAGGGGTAGCTGTGGCTATATTGAGTCATGTCCAACTTATACCAAACTTGCAGTCTGTCCAAAAAATCTGTACAGCAAATTCCATCCGTACAAAATTAAATTACTTTATGAATTGAATGAGGATGATTGGGATCGAAGGCAACAGTTTTGCGAAATTATGACCCAGCATATGATCGAAATCCAGAATTTCTTGTACAATGTTTGCTTTTCGGATTAGTGCACTATTTCAGTTCATGGGGAAGTTAACCGAGAAGCTCATAGTCAACATCCGGTAAAACTAAACGTTTGGGCAGGGATTTTGGGAAATCGTCTAATTGGACCCTTGTTTATTCCTGGTAATTTAAATGGTGAAATATATCACAATATATTGGAATATGAAATTAATGCATTGATAATAGAAAAATTAGGAAATGAGAGCAATTGAATTTCCGACAAGATGGAGTTCCTCCTCACTACGCCGCACCAGTTCGTCAATACCTCAATTTGGAATACCCTGGTCGCTGGATTGGAAGAAGAGGTCCAATAGAATGGCCTGGCCGATCACCTGAGCCTTAGGATTTTGTTTTGTGGGGATATGTTAAATCAAAAATTTGTATGACTCAGCCTGAGAATTTGGACGAACTACGCCAATGAATTATAGCGGTTTGTCGTCAGATAACACCGGCTGTGCTGACCATGTCAGAGACGGCTTTCAGTCAAGGTTGTACTATTGTATGGAAGTCACTGGAAGACACTTTGAACATTTGCTTTAGAGGCATTGTATTGTACTGTAAATTCGTTTTTTTAATACTCTTTTATTATTCCACGTACAGAAATTGCAATAATTTTTTTTATTATGACGGTATAGTCCGTAAACAGGGCTTTCAAATGATATACGACAACACCTATTTTCCCTATTTCAAATCTCAAGGTCATTGAATTGGGCTGTTTATGTTGAATGCGCGCAAGCGCTAATTCAACTCAAAAAATTTCCCCATCGAAACAAAAATCGACCTGTTTTTTCTTATTGCAATAGTTTTGAAAATAACCACGGTATTCAAGGTGGCTCGTTTGAGATGGAATACCCTGTATAGTCTTTATCAAACCTATTACTCAATTTGGAAAAGATATATTATACAATTTTTAGTGACGTTGCATAATTAGATCTGTTTCATAATTCTTAAAACCCCTGTCTGATAAAATTTTTATATTTGTTTATATTATTAAAATACAGGCATTTTACTTTTAAGCAAAATTCATATATGCTGACAAACCTCGTATACAGTTGAAAAAGTGACATGTAATGATTACAGTATACGTTTTCGACCTTGCAAATATTTTTATGAAGAATAACTTTTTCTCTAAATAATATTCATAAGAACTTTTTCCGTTTGAATTCAACTTATAAAGACAAACTGTATATAGAAATCAACTGAGAACCTAGTATATGATTGGAAAAGTTACAGAAAAACTTACTATACAATTTTTTGTGCAATTTCATAAGCAGATGCAGTTGATAATATTTCAGATCTTAACAGAAATGAAGATACTTCAATTTGTAAAAAAAAATCCTCGTTAATGACAAACCTTGTCTACAGTTAAAAAAGTTTTAAAATTATTAATAAAAAAAATCGTTTGGTTTATGAATACACACTGTTTATACATATTAACTGACATTTATTATGATTAATTCATCTTATTTAAAATTTACCCTAAGTTCCGAACAGTTAATACTAGCAACCCCATCAAAACTTACTGTATAAAAATGTCGTTAAAAAGTTTTCCCCGATTTTCTAAAAAACGGTACAAGCTATGTTATAGAAAACCAATATGTGGTCCCATATTGTCGGAATCATCCGGAACTAATCTAATTCCGTTTTAATTCATTATACCCAATGCTCCGAACAGAATTTTTTTCCGTATTTTTAATACCAGCGACTTCACCAAAGTTTACTGTATAAGAAAGTCGGTTAAAAAGTTTTCCTGATTTTCTAAAAAATGATAAAAGCTATGTTATTGAAAAACAATATGTGGTCCCATATTGTCGGGATCATCCGGAATTAATCTAATTCCGTTTTAATTCATTATTCCCAATGCTCCGAACAGAATTTTTTTCCATATTTTTAATCCAGCGACTTCACCAAAGTTTATTGTATGGCAAAGTCGGTTAAAAAGTTTTTCCCGATTTTCTAAAATAACAAACTAATCCAATTTCTTTTTAATTTGTCCCATGTTCCGGATAAAAAAATTCTTATTTTTAATACCGGCGACTACACCACGGCATAGAGTATGAGAAAATAGGTAAAAAAGTTTTCCCCAATTTCTGAGAAACGGTAAGCGCTAAATGAAAAAAATATAGTGCCACTTCGCGATCTCTCAAAATTGGATTCAGTATAAATTCCCTGAGCTGAACAAACATAAAACAAACATAGATACAGACGAATTGATAACCTCCTTCTTTTTGCAGTCGGTTAAAAAACAAAACAAAATTATTTCAAATCAGTCCAACAATCTTTGAGTTTTTTTGAGACCAACGAACAGAATTTATTTTGATACAGTATGGTAACCACTTATAGAATTAAATTATTTGCAGTTTTAATTTATGGAATTATAAAAACTCCTGGGACACATCAATTTTTGAATATAATTTAAAGGGTGATTAAATCTAGCATAGTCGGTACTCTTCATTTTTAGTGGAACACCCCCTATATTTTTATGTTTGTGAAATATCTTTGTTAGGTCGATCTCAACGAACTGTAACATTTATGGTCTATTAAGAGGATAAAAATGTTAAAATGTTTTCAATATTATTACTTACCTAGAAAAAGTGAGAATTATTTCAATTCACCTGATATTTATATCCATTACTAAGAGTGACACAAATAAACAAAAATACAGACTGTGAGACAGCGCGAAAAGGGAAGAAAGAATATTTCGTAAGAAGCTTTCGCTTCCATCGGTCAGGCTCAAATGACTGCCGCTCTTTTTTTTTTCATTAAAAATTAACTCAAATGTTTCTTTGAAGTTATATTTAAATTAAGACTACTTATTATGATTAACATTTGAATCGTAACAAAATAGTGACAATTATTTTAATACTCCTGAAATTTGTAACCATTACTAAGAATGACACTAAGAAAGAGAAACAGAGATAGGCAGATAACAAGAGCTGAGAAATTTATTTCATAAGAACCTTTCGCTTCCACAGTTTAGTCTCAAATAACCGCCGCTTTTTATTTCTGTTGAGTCATCTCATGAACAAAGTATACCTATGCAACACAGTCGATCAGCATTGGAGATCTCAGAGAAAGGATAACAACGGAAATAAAAGGATAACAACTGAAATAAAATGTACATCACCTGAAACTGTAAATAAAGGGAGGAGGTTTTAACAGACCTGACTATTCCCAACAACTGGATGGAGAACATTTTGAGCACTTTGTTACATAAAATGGTAATAATTTCAAATTAAATGTTATAGGCCGTTGAAATCAGTTTCACAACGACATTAAAAAATATAACTATATATAGGGTGTTCCAATGAAAATAGACTATGTTAGACTAATGTGAATTACCTGTATATTTAAATTTGTTAGGGGTTCATAGGATTGAAATATTTTTTATAATTCTATAAATAAGACCACAAACAATATTATTCCATTACTGGTTTCCATATTAGATAATACACGGGACTTTTTTTAATGAAAACAGTAGTATTTTCAAAGATGTTAATTATTTTGCGACCGTGGTCATTTTCGGGAACCTTATCCATCCACCTTCCAATTAATTCTCGATTTGCCTAGCACTAATTAACACAACGAAAACCGCAGTATACACACGTCTTCTATTGACGGCCACAATGCGGCGAAATATAATGGATTATGGAAAACTTTCCAGACTGCTAAATAGAGAAAACGTTGAAGTGCCGCTTTCTGCCTTTCTGCCTGCTGAAGATAGCGCTTCGATCAGCTTCGGCGACGACTTACTAGTTTAGTTTTCGAGGTAGTAGTTCAGACTGTCCTTCACAATTAGAAAGTTTCTTCTTGGGTTCGTCTTGCAAAGCTTTCAGTTACTAATTTAATCATTGAAAGTTACGGGACTATTATTATAGTTTGAGACGCGAGGAATTATTTAATAAATGTCAGTAAATTTGCAAATTGTTGCCCTTCCTTGTGAGCGGGGCGGACAAAAGATGAGGTATTTATTAAAAGCAAAGTTATTTATACATCAATAAAAAAATCTATTCACTGCGAAGTCTGGAAAACTAAATAATATAATGCAATAACATTATATTTATTGTTGCTTTAGCTACCAAGTTAGAATGATTTTTAACATATTAACGACTCCACAATTATTTTTAATTTTTATTTCCCTTGACGAATTAGTCGTACAACAGGATTGTGTTCCTCTTAAACATGGGACAGGGAATTGTCTGTTGGATTACGACTATGGTTTGCATAGTAGCTGCCTCGAAGAATCCTTGGACTTCCAATAGCTTTGTATCTGCTATCGTCATCATGTGAATGATGAGAAATTCAGATTATCCATCATATTTAAACCCTTAACCGATTATGGATCGTCGGGCATGGTCCTTGGGTCTTACTCGGTCCAATCAGCGTCGTCGTACCTGGTGTCCCTTATTATATTCTCGTTCGGAATTATATATGCTGTTTCTATATTTTTTTATACCAGTGCTCTTTTTGTAAATTACTCTGGTCTGGTCCCAGTTGGTGTTATGGTGTTCAGTTCATGCATTTTTAGCTAGCCCAGACTTCGTTAGCTCCGTCCTTTAAGTAGCTATGCGGTGTTCCTTTACAGTGGTGTCCAGAGGTCGCTTTGACTGTCCAATGTAAAGATTGCCACATTCACAAGGAATGCGGTATACAGTGTGGAACAGCCAAATGGAATAAATTCGATAATGAATAAAGGAGGGCGTGTTGGGAAAAAAGCTTGGACACGTCGATTTTTATTTTAAATACGCATTTTTTCAACAAAAAATATATAGGTTGTGTCATGTGACAGTGGACAATTCTTATTTTAAATGCAAGCCCCTGTATATTATTTCAAGCGAGATTCATCTTTTAAGTCACAAAAAGTAGTCCAATGGCTTCAAATCAAGAGATCGTGTTGGCCATTCATTCGATCCGCGCATCCCAATCCACCGAGTTGGAAAATTTGGGTTCAGGTACTGCCAGACATTGATTTCGTAATGGGGCGGTGCTCCATCTAGCTGAGACCATATTGTATTTGCAGGAACTTGTGGGTTTACTGGATCAAAATATAAGTTTGTCACAGATGGCACAACGTTATTTTGGAGCAGTTCTAATATTTATCTCCATTCAAGTTGTCATTAATGAAAAAGTGACCTACGATATGATTTCTAACAATTCCTGCCCAAACATAACTTTTTCAGGATATTGCGTATGTTTTTCTGTCATCCAGTAAGGATTCTCATTAGACCAATAACGGCAATTTTGGCGATTAAGATGACCATGATGTGTAAATATGCTCTCATCAGAAAACAAAACGTCTTCTATTTTATCACATTGTTATCTAATCTTACCATCATTTGTTGACAGAAATACCTCTCCTATCGAAATCGTCTTCCATGAGCTCCTGAGTCAGTATCATTTTATAGGGAAGCATTTTACTTTCCTTAAATACTCGAAAAATTGATGTGTGGCTAACATTGAACAATGGGGCTGCTTTTCGACCAGAATTATGTGGGTTTTCTTGATACTCAAGCATAATGTCCAATTCGTATTATCATTTTTCCCTCCAAAGGTTGGATAATAGATTCAAACCTATTGAAACGTAATAGTAATTAATTAATAATGCACCAATAATATTATGCCAGAAGTTAACCTTAGCGGTTTTTGTAGTGAAAATTCCACTATGTTGAACTTCTACTATAGGAGCTAGTGATTTTGAAAGGCTGACGCTAACCTAGTGACCATGACCGGGACGCATGAATGGTTAAGGGTATAAATACGAATGATAATCTGAATTTTCCACCATTCACCTGATGGCCAGAGCAGATACAGAGCTAATGAAACGTTGTGAGAACAACCATTTCAGGACAATGGAAGTCTAGGTAAACTTTGAGAAAGCCTTCTGTTCTGTCCAACCTTTATGTCTCAGTATTGAATATCCGCTCTTTTCGTTCTCATTTTATAATTCTTAATACTCTCTATAAAATATATAATAAACCATTCCTAAATTTTAATTGGTAATAATTGATTTTTATGCATTATTCCCCATAATGTATTTCTAGATTCCTTACATAATTTTTGATCTAAATCAGTAGTATACATTTTTTCTACATCGTTGTTTCTCTGACTTTTTCCAAAAGTAACCTCAAAATTAAAAGAACTGCATCTACTGCTCATAGATCTGCAGAAAGCACATGACACTGTATATATTTTAAATTAAGGGAACTTCGCGAAAAAAATACATAAATGTACCACTAACAACAGCCAGATGAAAAACGAGAAATGAAGAAACAGATGACTTTACAACAACAAAAGGCTTAAAACAGGGTACTTGTATATCACTAATTCATTTAATATGTGGTTAAAGCATTAAATATGGAACAAAAAATGTAAGGTATGGACGTGCTTATCGAGGGTATAACTCTGTATACCCTACACTAAGAGGAGGACCAAGTAGTAATTGTACAGGAAAAAAGATAACCGGGTACAGCATAGATATAGAGCATTACCAAAATAACGTAAGACAGATATTTAGTCGATAATGATAGGCAGAATACTTAGAGAGGCATGACCAATACGGATTCAAAGACTTTGTTTCTGTATAATTCTTTAAATGCGTCATCAACAATATGATCTGCTCTTTTTATCTTTTCCCAATAGTTTCGTCGAAATTATCGTAATTTTGTTTAACACAGTTATATCCCTGTAATTGTTTCAGTCTTATTATATCGCCTTTCTTGTGGGTTGATATTATCAAGAACATTTCCCACTCCCGGGGGTATTTCTTCATGTAGCTAAAGGATTTCTAATATCTCAAATCATTGTCTTCTAAACGTTGTTTGTGGCATGTTCTTGATTATTTTTATGTTTCTTTGGGGAATAACACCACAATAGAAATAAAACTACGTATATTGCAGGAATACCAAACGTTTCAAAGTCTATTCTGACTTTGTTGTCAATGGCTTTATATTTATTGATGTAATTTCAAAATGATTTTTTCATTTTGAAATTACATCAATAAATAAAAGCCATTGACAACGAAGTCAGAATAGACTTTGAAACGTTTGGTATTCCTGCAATATACGTAGTTTTATTTCTATTGTGGTGTTATTCCCCAAGAAAAACATAAAAATAATCTCAAATCATTTCTAATGGTTACTTACCTTAACCTTGTGTTTACTTCCTTTATTTTCTTTTTGGCGTTCCTCGCATGACACAGGTATTATCGGTTAGAATTTATCTGAATTTGTTTAAAATGTTACTTGTTTCTTAGTGATCATCTTTGTCAAGATCTAGTATTATAAAGAAATAGCAAAATATTAAGCAAAAGGAGAAGAATATTAGCTAAGTTGGATAACACTCTATTAAGATTTAAATAATACAGCGCTATTGTTATAAATTTTATGCACCTCGTAATTTTTCAGGTTTTCTAATAGTTCTTTTTCTCATGTAAAAACCAAGTATTGTGAATCCTAGTATTAATAATTACCGTCAAAGGACAGATGTAGAATTAATCAACAATCTATTTCAACAGAATCTATCACTATAAAATCTCAAAATTTGAGTCAGTAAGCTAACCTAAAAGGGTGACTCAAATCCTGATACATATTGCCAACCCTTGTATTCATGTTACAAACTTTTCTAGATTTTACAATACATTGAACGCGAAAACTTTCATAAGTTGTGATACCCTCAACTAAATGAAATCTGGAATAATTATATACGATGAACATATTTGAGATTTCAATCAGTGCTTAATCAAAAACAAAAACATTAAGTGACAATCCACGATAAACTTAATAAATAGAATCAAATATAATTCGTGTGAGCATCTGGACCTCTACCGATGTAGAGTCAAGTTGAAGAACTGGAAATAATTCTTAGAAACCAAAAAGACTAAGAAATGGCATATAAGTATGTGTAACAATAAAACAAGGTAACTACAGAGAGGCGGTTCCCTTTAATATTAGCAAGTTCCAATATGAGAACATTACTTAAGTAGATATTTTTTGAATATCAAAGCATCTCCAGACTATTCTTCAAAATAGCTGTTGTAATATATTTTAATCTAAAACACATTAAAAAAGCGTCCGTCAGATTGCATTAAATTCGGATGGCTCTGATGTAGCACAAGGGTAGACTTTAAAAAGAACACCAACATTTTTTAGAATATCTCCTAGATATTTAGAACAAAGTTATATATTTTAAATATATTTGGTTGAAAACAAAAGGCAATACTGGTGGGTTAATATTAATATTATTTCATATTTACCAATTCAAATCATAAGTACACCAGCGCAATTCTGATCATGTATTGAACTTGTTGTTAAATGCTTTCAGCAGGACATTTTGTAAGTTTAATCCCCATACAAGTTTGTCATCCTACTCTCTACCATCCATATTTTGGTAATGTTTTTGTGGAATTCTAGTTTATCCTCCTTGTCTTGACCATCCACAAACTTTTTAATGTTGCACATTTTTGTGATATTCTGACTGTGACGTACGTCAAGTCTCTAATTTAAAGCCAATTTTGTACAGCTATTCTATATTAATTGGATGTTATATTTATTTATTTACTATAAGTTTTGGATTTTCTATAAACGAAGAGACTCTTAATGTTTAACCTGTTTCCTGTTTCTTGCATAGAGAACTGCCTTGTATGGGAATTTGGAGGACAAAGATATGTCGTCTCGGTAGGAACTCATCTATATTCCTCGGTGTAAGTCCGCTAAGAAGCTTCCGCTTCAAAAGCGATCGTACCTGACAATAACAGTAAATGAATTTAAAGACAAGAAAATTGTAGTCGTTCTCCTACATAAATGCATAGAATCAAAACTAACCTCAAAGAAGAAAACAGGTAAACAGTTGGAAACAAGGTCATTTGTCTTTCTCGGGTTATGAAACTAGGCAAACCTGCCGTACATGCTACAATTTGGAGCTCAACTATTTCAGATAATCTGCTCTGTCGTTAGATATGTGGTTGCTTAGCTCAAATTCACTTTTACAACTTAAATCTATAATTATGCAAGCCAGATTTTACTTTTCTGTTAATTTTATATTACCAGACATTAATTCACACTTTTGCAGAGTGTCCCCATTTTGGAAAGTAGGTAAAGTAAACTCAAGATGACCAGGAAAGTCAGTGAATGCCACCTGGAAAGTAATATTAGTGCTAGTGCTTTATACTGCGATCCCAAATTTAAGGTCATTATATAATATATATTCACCTTTTTTTATTTTTTAAGTAATTTCTTAGTATTAGAATAACATTTCAGCAATAAAAGTTTTTCACAAAATTGCTGTTCAAGTTGGATATTTGAAAACATTGATCTCAAATGATTGACATTGTTTATATAAATTATTATATAAATTAAAGTACTACAACCAAAAATATAAATTAGGTGAGTTTTTCTAATAAAAGAAAAAAGAATTTATATGTTATTATATTATACAAAGACCACCCTAACTATATAATAATTATAATTTATGGTTGTAGGAAAACGAATTAATTTATTTTTTAACACTAATTATTTATTTATTAAATACAAATGAAAAAACCTGACTAGTTTCGACAATACTATGTCATTTGACATTATGACATAGTGTGCTCGAAATAGAAATTCATGGATTTGTGTCGGTTTGAAAATGGCCCAGTGTTGTCGAAAGTAGTCACTGTTTTTTATGTTTTATCTAATTAATAAATAAATAAATTACTGGTATAAAACAAAGTAATTCGTTTTTCTACAATCATAATGATAGTATATCACAGTAATGACTTCCACCATCAACAAATTATAATTAAATTTAATGTGGTCGAGAAAATTGCAAAACTTACTATTTAATTAAAAGCTAATGTTTCAAAAATAATATAACACTAATACCTGTTTAAGATCAATATAGTTAATGAGTAATATATGAAAAAATGTCTGCTAAAATCGGCGAATTTGTTTCGACATTGGGAGTGGACATACTTTTTTGCCAAGGATTACGATATTACACAAAAAGTAAACAATTCTCTTCCCGTATAGATATCTATACCACGCATGCTCATAAAAGATTTCCAGAAGAGCCATTTTAGGTTCAGATGAAAAGACTGCAACCCACAACATCGTACGGAACAATTTTTGCATTCTAGCAACTTGCTTTCCTACGTATGAGTAAAAGCCAAAAAATGTTGTACTTCTACTTACACAACGTGTATCAGCCCACCAATACTTCCTGTATTTTCACCGAACTATCGATTCAAAGTTGTGAATATTCAGATGCTCGACAAACAAAAAACAACAAACGAGGCTTGCATTGAAAGCCAAAATGAAAAAAAAAGAGGAAGACCACCATCGCACTCGAAAGCTGAACCGTAGAGAACTGAATTGCCAAAAGCGGCTCTAGCAAGGGAGGCTTTGCACGCCCAAACCGAAAAAAAAACTTTCTCTGAACTGTCATGAACTCGCAGTTAACTAACAAACTTCCAAACTCGCAGAGTCTAAAGTTTTAACGACGTGAAGTTATAACTCCATGTTGGCGTTGGAAAAATCTCTCTTCTCTCTCAGAGAGAGTTTGGTTGCGATGCAGAGAGACTAAGTAGCAAAACTGGGGAAACAGTTTTGGTTAATAATCATGAAATCAATAAGTTGCGTGAAAAGTTGGAATGGATGTGAAAAATCGATGTGCCTGCCGCAAGGACAAGATGACCTGAATTGTATTGATTTTCTGTTTCTTCCAACACAAAAATATGTCGCTCAGACTTTGTACTTTATGTGAAACCTCTTTTATTTTCATTAAATTCGAGTAGTGTCTTTTATATGTTTAAGTTTCATAACAAAATATTTATGTTATGTAATTTTCTGTATTATTTTTAAATTCATAAGAAATTATTATTCATGTTCCCGAATAACATTAGGTGTCAAATCATGGCTATCCGCCAGAGGATTTATCAATTTGATCACTTATTTCATCTAATAGTTGTTTACGGTACTTCATAGAACACTTCTACGAATAGGATTGAGGCGTCCAATTCACAATTCATTCCTTTGCATTGCTGCAATGTTAAGATTGTCAAGTTTTTAAGAAGAAAAAGACGACCATTCTCGATACATTTCACAGATCTAAAGTTTCGACTAAAGAAGGAAAACAGATATGAGCTGCAAGTTCTTTGAATTTCGATCGACCATACTTCGAAAATAACAAATAGAGCAGGGGAATCTCTACAATGTAAATTAAAGATGATACAAAAGTGGTAAACCAATCAACGTAAAGCATCATTATGAGACTGGAAAAACAGTGGTGTGTCAGAGATATATAAACACAAAGTTTTGTACCCTAACAACAAACTTTTATTTTTCACTCTACGCACGTTTTAAAATCTAAGATGTCATCATCTAGAATAAACCAAAACTCAAGTTGACGCGTGCGTCGAGTGAAAAAATAAAAGTTTGGTGTTAGGGTACCAAATTTTGTGTTTATATATCGTTATGAGACATAATCCTTTCGTTTAACAGGCTTCAGTTTAACAGATATCGAAGTGGATCTGGATTCTACCATGGCGGAGTCTGCTTCTTCGTTCACACAAGTAAAAATGTGGGTAGCAGAGATTAACTGATGAACAGCCAAGATAATCATTGAGCCTACAAAATGAGGTGAGAGCGAAAAATTGTGAAGAAATCTGTTTTAGGTAGTGGATATGAGAGGCATTTCAAAAATTGTTGTACATCGCATATTGACTAAACCTTTGTACGTGGAAATCTACATCTACATCTGAGCTGACAGAACCTAAAAGAAATCAAAACGTAAGTAACCTGTAGTAACATGAAGTTAGAGTACATTCTCAAACATTTGCTGGCAATAGCAATAGCGAAATACGTTATATTGTTAACAATAGTGAACTTAAAACTGTTACTATTTACAAAATGGAAATTTTGATTAATGAGATAATTGAGCAGATGAAAATTAATCCAAAACAATTTGCCACAATTCCTACGTGAGTTTACCTCAAGATTCCAACCCAACACGTATATTTTATTTGCTTTTCCCCCGAAATGTTTTCAAAAAATTTATTAAAACAATTACTGCAGGCCAAAGACTTGGAGCAAGCGCCATTACGAGGCTAGATGAGATCAAACAATGTTGTATTATAGGGGAATATTTAAGGATTTCTATATTACCAACCTATTCATGGTAAAACATTGGCGAGAAATCCTTTGGAAAATATATTCGGTGCTCAGATTTTTTCAATATAAAAATGTCGTCTTTAATAGTTTATATTGAATTAAACTATTGTCGCTATTATTATAAAACAATGAAATCACTGCTCCAAAAAAAAAGGAAAAGAATGTTATTATTTAAACAGCACTCTCAAAGTAATCATGATATATAAGATTATCATTAAAGGCTATTTTAAAAAATATCTATACTAGAAAAGGGACTCTATTATTCAAAAACACAATGCTAAAGTAAAAGTGCTTATCACCTAGATATTGTTGTTTTGGTTATATGCTGACATTTTATGATACCATTCTTCTGGAGGAAGCTGGATGTAATGGGAAATCTGTTAGCCGAAAATAGAAAAGAAATCCAACAAGCCTAAAGAAAACCGAACAATTAGTAGAGGTTATAGACATAGTATAATACAATTCTACAACAAACGAGAAACGTTAATGTTGAAATCAATGTGTAATATTAGTTACAGCAAGTACATGTCAGGTATCGACAGCTCAGAGAAATGCTGTCATATTGTTGCAATCGACTAAGACAACAAAAAGATTGTTTTTGACCATGGCGTCTTCTGAAGTTAAGAGAAGAAATAATCAAAAGTAAAATTTGATAGTTTATATTAGAATATAGCCATAGTAATGTTTAGACAAACAATTTTTCTACATTGCTGCTACATAATAAAACAAACAAATAAAGGGAAATAAATATTCTGCAGTGGTGGCCTACGTCGAATACATGTGCAACAAAAATACATAGCAACAATAAAAGCACCTTATTCCAAAAGGGTATCACACCTAACCATACGAACCAAACCTCTATTCTAAAAACCATTTCACAATCAAAATAGATCTTAGATACAGTATATCCACAAACTTTTGGTGGACCTTTGCCTTGACACGCAATGCCCCATCAATCATATTATATAACTGCAATAGTTTCGGTATTGCAGTGAAGAATAGACAGAGACAGAGATATTATGTTCTCTATGACTGTCTCGTTTTGAAAGGAATATGGAAGCAAATTGTGATAAACAACTTAAATTATTTTCCATTACAACATGAACAGGCTCATTTCAAGTATTATAATCGTGTTTCACATAACATGTAAGTGGAATTATAAATTTTTGAAGCAACTATACTATCACCGGTAAATTGTAAGAAGAAAGTCGTACGACAAAAAGTAAACATCTCAAGATCAACGAAAAAATTTTGCAACATAAATACATGTCAGATGGATTTTTATAACTTCAAAAAATATTAAATTTGACATTAACAAGCCACATGGAGACTCTTTCCTAAGATTATTGCTCTATAAACAAATGAATATTCATGTGACGGCATGCAGTATATTTTCGACCGCTCCTCGTACATGCACCCAACCTAGAGCAAAAAATCTCCAAAACCTTCTCTCACCTGGTATAGGTGGACGCTGTGGGGGTCCAGGGGACGGAAAGGACGGTCGCACGAGCTCTCGACTCCGCCCGAACGCGTCCGAACTTCACCGAGGGGTGTGGATCTGCACGTCTTGACGCGACCGGTGCTGGAAGCGCTTTGGAGACGACGTTGGAGTATTTTGGGGTGGACGTTGGGAGGGAACGCCTCAGGCTATCGATTCTAGAGGAGGTAAAAAGGAGGAGGTTGGTGAAACTCTGCTGTGCTAAAGTAGGAGATGGGGAGAGATGGACGGTCAGGGTGGTATATAGCTGTATGTGTCGCTCTTTTTTTTCGTAACTTTCTTCTTTTTCTCCTGTTTTTTGCGATGTGTGTGTACATGATGTTTCGTGATATTTTCTTGGAGAAGGATGACATGTGTCGTAATTTAATAGATGTTGGAGTCTGGTGGCATTTTTACATTTTTATATATCATTACACGACATGTCTGGAAATTTTTGTTATGAAACACATATAATTTGTTTAATGCCTGTCAAAGAAAGGAAATAATCACGTCAATCACTATAACGTATTGGTGTTAAGATAACTCTTTATAGTCTGTCGCTACATTTCATACGAAAATTGGACTTTACTTGTTTTTAGAAAGAAAAAAATATATTTATAGACACATAAATATTGAGAAATCGGCTTTTCCTCTATATCTTCTACAAGGCTAACGTAAAGCGATTTTCAAGAACTTTTATAATGTCTCGGCAACAAAGAATGTATGTGTAGAAAATTTGTGAGTAGAAAATTTATTCTAATTTTATCCATACACTAAAAATGCAAGGTTTTCTATAGATACAAAAGTAGTTATATTTTAACAGTTTCAATATATTTGGTCACTAGTGGTCGCACCCGCTTCGCACGGGCCTGTCAAATCAGTATGATATCAAGTAAGATTAAAACGTACTGGCATGCACATGCCGTGTTTATGTCTATACTGAATTAACACACAAACAATATTACACTATACGCATACATCAGGTGTGGGCAACCTTTTGTGTAGTGGGGGGCAGATTAAGGTTTACATTTCGTATACGGGACGGCGTATTATTTCGAATACTTACAGGGTAAAAAAACGGGCTTAAGTAGTTTCAACCGTCTTGTACTCAATCCGGTGTTTGAAATATTTAATTTATAAAGGAATGTGCTCGTTTCTATTATACGTGTCCACCTTTATTTGGCATAATCAGAAACTGAACACTGAACAAGAACTATTTTTGTTATGAGTTTAATATTAAATTATGAATAAAGATTCACACAAGACAAATTATATTAGAAAAGTTTGTTTTAACAAATTTGATTAAAAAAATTATTATTCTTTATAAAGATCTCAGCCGGGGATGGTTTGTATCCTCACACCCGGTGGTTGCCCACCTTGGTATACATTTTCCTCTTGAATTACTCTATTGATGAAAACCGAAATAAAATCTGTTGGGTAGTTCAAAAGATCTAAGCGTACGGCGGGGAGCGATGTTATTTTATATCGTGCAAATATTTTAAACTAGAGTATCTCTGTCATTTGTAATTATCTATATGAGATATTGTTATAATTGTACTCCTGAAACGAAATGTTTGCAAAAATTGAATTATCCAATGGAAAGAATCGTTGTTATAAAATTCATAATTTTCGTTCACCGAAAATAAATACAGCCATTTGAATTGATAGATTTATTTCTTTTTTAAATTCTAAAATTTGAGTGAATGAATCGGACTAATGAGGATTTCTATTTTTTTAAGAATATTGTGTCACAGAAACCAGAAATGGTTAAGGCGAGTTTCAATATTTGAACAAAACGTCCGAAAACACAACAGTCAGCAGCCAAAAGTGATGACTTATGTATTTTGGGATACGCTCGAAATCTTTTTTCCTAAGAGCCATGTACTCAAGCAGAAAAGACTCCAAAGACAAGAAAAAAAAAACCGCTGATTCGCCAAAATACTGAACCGAGCAGGAAGTCCAATAAAGCCGATGGTCAATTTGAACAATTTACGTTTCGACTTGTTTACACACCAATATATTCTCCATATCTAGCCCCTTCTGACTTCAAACAGATCGCAGATATGAAAATATGTTCCACGGCAAAAGATTTAGCACCGATGATGAATTTTTTTTGCCTTAAAAAATTAAGGTAAAAAAAACAAAAAGTTCTATGAGAAAAGCATTCAAAGTCTAGAAAAACGTTGAAATGATTAGTTAGCCACTGGAATTAATGACCCATCTATAAGTCAGTGTTAGGAAAGGACGACAAATCATGCAAACCATGATCAACTTTCATATATTCTTAAAGTAAAACAGAATTATACATTCAAATTTTAAGTGACTTTAATGTGAACACATAACGCATAGATATGTAATGACTGTTGCAATAACAGGTTGATTTTCTTTATTCGTAAAGTGCTTCCAGTAATCGGTTAACAGAATGTCCTAATTCGACTACTCTAAAAATGAATAATCGAAATTTGGGAAGTACTGTTTCAGTTAGTGATGTGCAACACACGACACGAGCTTGGAGAGGTCGTTTACAACAGAATATCACGGCATTTCGCGGGAGTGTGGTCGAAAGTCGTTATGGTGCACAAGATTGAACATTACAACAGCCACTCTTCAACGTATTCTGACTAAAGATTTACATCTATACGTCCACTTGACACAACAACTTTTGCTAACAGACCATAAAAAGTGAGGAAAGGTCACCAATTAGATACTTGAGCAAACAGAATTGAATGCCGATTTAGCACAAAAGTATTTTCACTAATGACAACTATTTTCACTTGATGACTTCATTAATAGGTAAAATTTCCTCATTTTTGGCTTAAAACCTGCTCGACATATTCATCAAAGAAGAAGCTTCTAAAATGCTATGATAAAGCAGTTTTTGTGCTTCAATTGGGACATATAGCTGTTGACATGTTGTTTCAGCAGGACGCTGCCACATGTCACACCGCTCGTGAAACATACACCAGTTGTTTCTGGTTGTGTGATTTTACGGTTTGGTGACCAGAATGGCCCCCACGGTCTTTTGATTTAACATATTCGGACTTCTGTCTGGGGTTATCTGGTGTCAAAGGTTTTTACGAACAAGCCTGCGAGCACCGAAGCACTGAAGACCAAAATTAGGCACTGCATCAATGAAATACCGCCACATGTATACAATAATTTTAATACAAATGTTGTCAAAAGAGTACGCATGTGTCAGAGGAGCTGTCACTGTCATTTATAAGCTATTTTGTTTCATACATAATATATAATCAATAAATATTGCAATGAATTAAAAATATTGAAACACTCTTTATTTCGTTTCTAATTTTTACCAATACGTGACGCTCATGATTCAACCTTAAACGAAACTAATTGCTACAAGAAATAAAAAGATAACCGCAAATTTGTGTCATTAGAACGGTTCCCAGTTAACAAGGGTTGAGTCTCGATATTTTTCCAACGTGGCTGGCATGTTGTTTCAACAAAGAGCACGCAACCAGTCACCACACACTAAAAAGGGAGATCCGAAAAGCGATTAGGGAGACCGTAGGAGAAAAGCAAAGGAAAGTAAAATCTGGCCGGCCACAGATAATGAAGAAGAAGCCTCTCTGCCTCTGTCGTCAACTCTTTACGAGCATTCGTTGACGGCTTCATTTTGACTAATCCTCTTAATAGATTCCGTCCGAGGCGAAAGCAGATGACGCGATACCGACAGAGTGTCCCTGTCCCTCTTCGTGCCCCTGCCACTGCTGCTGCTTGTTTTCAACTCTTTCGGCTTAGCTTTGTTAACAGAAGATCTAATAAGTCACTCAGAATAGGGGGTAACCGGTCATGTGATGAAAATATTAAATGAGCCTGTCAAGAAAATTGTATTGTTTAAGGGCGAGGTCGATGCAGACTTGATATAGACGAACTAAATAATTTGCAACGGTATTTGTAATTTAAAAAAATAAACATTCTTAAAAACCGGCGATTATTATTAAAAAAATATTAACTATAATGTAAAAAATAAATATAAGTTACAAAACTTTCAATTAAACCTGAAAACCTAAAAAATCATGAAAATAAATCCCATTTTTTTAAATATTATACACTAGAATCGATCGCCTGTGGTCGAAATTTGACCAATTGTGTCAATGAGTAATGAAATTCAACTTCTTCTTCATATAAAATTAATAGGACTTTATTAGTGTTGAAATTCATAATTCTCAATTAATATAAAAAGAGAAAGTAAGTGGAATTTAATCACAAAAATTTAGTTACCACGAAATTTCTTAGAATTAAATAATTCAGCTTTTAACCGGTAGAATAATATAGAAATGACAATTCCATTTTAAAGTATTGAATAGTTATAAAGTAGAAATCGCATATGTAGAAATTGCAAATAATCTGTTTTAATTTATTACTAATACTTATTCAATTTCCATTTGACATTAAAAAAATAGTACATGGGTGACCCAACTTTACTCGTAAATTCAAGGATTCATCAACAATTTTGGTACATATATCCATATAATGGGACATTTGCTGTATGAACTTTTTTTTCTTAAGATGAAATGTTTCAGTTAATTTCAATTCTCAAACATTTATTAACCTACTCATTATAATAATTACACATCATATTATATTTCCAACACTGTTTATACATAACTGCTAATGGACTACCCAATAAAATTGTTTGCTAAAATTTTTCTAACCCACCCTATGAAACTATAGTAATTCTACTCTGGAGGATATTTTAACCACCCTGAATATACAACTGCTCGTGGACCAAGCATCATATTTATTTTAACCCGGTAAAACTATAATTCCACTCCAACCATTCCATATATGCGACTGCTATGAGCCACCATATTTAATCTTTTAATGTAAATTTTTTAAACTATCTTCTTTAAATAATTTTAATCATCACATATATGCAACTATATATCCCATTTCCTTTTTAACTTTTCTGTAAATACCCTGTATAACTATAATTCCTCTCACACTATATGCATCTATCCTATATATGCAACTGATTGTGGATACGAAATGTTGCATTGTTTAAACAACACTGTATTACTACAATTCTTCTCAAGCATATTCAAACATACATGTATATGTATCC